>CATIWM010057307.1:0-23447 GCA_949671775.1 Mallotus repandus
TGACAAGTCAATTTGACAACATATGACAACTAAGCTTTAAAAAGTCAATTTGACAACTCATGACAACTAAGATTTGACCAAGTATTTAAACATGAGTAATAGGCACTCTCCATCACATCTAAGGTTTTATTTATTAAGAACATTCTTGAAAGATTCTTGATTCTTGTAGATTCCCTTAGCATCTTCTAGAACCTTCCAAAATCTTCAAAATTGCACTTTATGCATTTTGAATGAAAATCACTCTACTTGAATAGTTTGGCATGAATTCTTCATTTTGAGGGTCAAAATATGATAATAAGGTGTAAAAGTGATGATTTTTCCCTTTTGTCAAACTTTGTCCAAATTCACTCAATTGAGCTCTATTTGCACTTGTGCTTTGATTTATCACCTCAAGCTTCATCTCTTGCATCACGAACACTCCTAAAGCATCCTTGAACTTCTTCATGCGAGTTCTAGTCATTAGAACATCATTCTTGAGTAGATCATCATGCTTATCAACATGGTTGGTGTTTGTTTGGTTTGCATCATTCTCTCATTCTTCACGAAGATTCGTCCTCGAATCATCAACCTCGTCAAAATTAAAAGGAGATAAATCAAAAACATTGAAAGTAGCACTAACACCATAATCACCAGGTAAGTCTATTTTATAAGCATTATCATTAATCCTTTCTAGAACTTGAAAAGGGCCATCACCCCTAGGATGTAACTTAGACTTGCGCAAACTAGGAAACCTTTCTTTCCGTAAGTGTACCCAAACCCAATCACCAGGTTCAAATATCACTCTTACACGCCCTTTATTAGCTTGTTGAGCAACTTTTGCATTCTTTTGTTCAATATTCATGCGCACCTTTTCATGTAATGCCTTAATAAAATCAGCCTTCCTTTTACCATCTAAATCAATTCGCACATGTAAAGGCAAAGGTGATAAATCTAATGGACTCAAAGGAATGAAACCATAAACAACTTCAAATGGACAATAATGAGTAGATGAATGCACACTACGATTGTAAGCAAATTCAATATGTGGTAAACACTCCTCCCATGATTTCAAATTCTTTTTAATCAATGTGCGCAATAATTGACCCAAGGTGCGATTTACTACCTCCGTTTGACCATCAGTTTGGGGGTGACATGTAGTAGAGAATAATAACTTAGTCCCCAATTTACCCCACAAAGTCTTCCAAAAATAGCTAAGGAACTTAGCATCCCTATCACTAACAATAGTTCTAGGCATACCATGTAAACGCACAATTTCCCTAAAGAAAAGATTAGTGATATTAGAAGCATCATCAGTTTTATGACATGCAATAAAATGTGCCATCTTTGAAAAATGATCCACAACCACAAATATTGAATCATGACCATGTTTTGACCGAGGTAAACCTAAAATAAAATCCATAGAGATATCAACCCAAGGCATGCTAGGTACAGGTAGCGGCATATATAACCCATGAGGCTTAGACTTAGACTTTGCTTGCTTATATGAAATGCACTTATCATAAATTCTTTGTACATCCATTCACATGTTAGGCTAATAAAAGTGATCATGCAGAACATCTAAAGTCTTAGCAACACCAAAATGCCCCATTAATCCACCCTCATGTGCTTCCTTTACCAAGAGTTCACGCATACTACTCATAGGCACACATAAACGATTATCTCTAAATAAGAACCCATTATGCCTATAATACTTATTAAATGCAACCTTTTCACATGCATGATAAAATTTGCTAAAGTCATGGTCATTCACATATAATTCCTTGATGTACTCAAAACCTAATAACTTAGCATCAAGAATTGAAAGAAGAAACAAATACCAACCATGTTGATAAGCATGATGATCCATTCATGTTATTCGTATCACATGCATCATTCATCATTTGTTTATTCTACCTTACTAATGTGCAGTAAACAAGATCTTAACATGGGTGATTGTGAGGACATTTTATGTTAACAATTTGAGGATAAGCTGAAAGAGGGGATTCAGAAACTACTTACTAATGGCACCGTAGCAGAAATCCTCCAAGTCCAAATCAACGTCACCAATGTTCAAACCAGAAACTCCCAAGAGGGAAACAGTGCTGCTACTCCCATAAACAAAGCATCTACATCTGTCCACCTACAAGTAGACAGAGGAAAGGGTATCCTTCATACTCCTGTACTGATAGAAGATGATGATGAGTATTATTGTGCCGTTAAAACACCACAACACCAAGATGCTAAGATTGTTGCCTTGACCAAACCTGAATCAGCAGGAGAGGTCAAACTACTAGCCAATAGGATGGCTCAGCTGGAATTTGCCTTTAAAGACAACGGCCCTTGTGAGTCCAAAAGCTTCACTGATTTAGCTCTGTTTAAAGATGAACCACTTCCTAATGATTTCAAATTCCCAAACTTTGCCAAGTTTGACAGAACTGGGGAGCTAAGGGTCCATTTAAGGCAATATGCTACCTTCATGGCCACTACTAAACTTATAGAATCATAGATTGTCCATTTCTTTTTCACATCACTAGAAGAGGGACAAAGAGCATGGTTCTTTAACCTTGAGGATGAAATCAAGAGTGAGTGGTTGCTGTTAACTTAGAAATTCATCAAACAGTAGTTGGATATAACTTGCAGAGATCTGGAAACTACAAAATAGAAGTCTGGTGAATCTTTCTTTGACTATGTTGCAAGATGGAGCCAAAGCTATCAAAATGAGAAACCGTCCTCTAGAGGATGAATAGATAGAGTTGATAATCAAGGGATCACTTCCCTATTTCAGGAAAAAGGATGATCTTTGTCCACTACCCTGATTTTCGAGCACTTCATCAAGCTGGAATTAGAATTGAAGATGAGGAAACCCAACAACCTAGAAACACTTTCTGCCGAAACACTTAAACCAACACCTAAAACCAAAACACCTTCACTTGAACCGCCGAGATAAACCAAGTTCAACTAGACACTTTCAACCCACCATATGTCAATTTCATCAACAAACCACCTAGAAAATTTTCCAACTTCAACCTCACTATCCAAGGTCTGCCAAAGACTCTAGCAAAAGAACCTCTTACAACCAAGAAAACCAAAACCACTACTAAATCCTTTGCCTCAGATTGACCAGAACATATTTTTTCACTTCTACCAAATGCCCAGCCATGCTATTGATACTTGCAGAAGTCTTAAAATGCAATCCAGGACCTCATTGACTTAGGAAAGATTGATGATCCTGAAAGACGACCCAATGTCAAAACTAACCCCCTTCCAAATTACCGAGCCATGCCTCCACCAACAATCATCACAATCTCATTCAGCCTACCCAAAACCTTTACTGAACAATTAATCCAAGCCATTTAGGAAACTCCTGAAGAACAAGAAACTAGAGCCGAAAAACAATTCTTAATGATCTCAGAAGATGAACTCCTAAGTTTGATTCTTAACTGTTATGACTTTAGTGAAGAGGAATGAGACCCTTCCACATTTGAATATATTTCAATCCCCCAAGCATTCACTCCCCATTTAATGATGCAAAGGAGAGCTAGAGATGTAGCCTTTCTTATGAATGGTTAAGTGATTGTCTGCCCTTATCTGTATGAAATGGATGAAAGCCTCAAAGTTGAGCAAAACAAACCTGAAGTGTGGGATTTACTAGGCCAGCCATCTGGAAAAATTGACTACAAAGTCAAGTACAGTGCACCTTCAATAACTTATGTCCTTCCAGAGGATATAATGCCCTCAGGATGGGGAGAACAATTTGATGAGGAAGACAGAAGGACCACGATCGTCCAGTCTACAAACCTACAAGTTACGGGAATTGACATATGGCATGACTCTGATAAATAAGTTAAAAAAGGCATAGATACCCAGGAACCTGACGACTCTAAGATCATTGTTGGAAACAAGGGCAATTATATAAAAGCAACCAGTCAAGAGGCCCCACATAACATGGATCAAATAGCTAAAAAGCCTCTACCCTCAATTAATCATGTAACTCGCAGCGGAAGAGTCTACTAACCTTCAAAAAAGGAAAAGGATGTCTCCAAGGAGAAAGAAATGTCAATTGATGAGGCTCTAACTAAGGAAGAAGATGATCAGGTTCTTAAGCAGCTTAAGAAAACTCAAGCACAAGCCAATATTTGGGATTTGTTCATGGCCTCTGAGAAGCACAAAGATGCTCTAGTTAGGGCCCTTGATGATGCAAAGATCACCATTGACGCTTCACCTTGCGAGATGATAGCTTCTCTAATGAAAGCTCCTGCTAATGTAATCACCTTCTCAGATGAAGATCTGCCCCTTGAAGAAAGGATCCATAATCTTCCTATGTTCATACAGGCAATAGTCGGATCTAAGAATACCTTATTTGTTATGGTGGATGACGGATTTGCCATCAATGTTTGCCCCCTGGAGCTATTACAAAAATTTAGAATGAATGTCGAAGATCTAGAGGAATCTAACGTGATTATTCGAGCCTATGATGACTCTAAGAAGCCAGTCATAGGGACTTTCAAAGCAGTAGTAACTGTGGGGGATATTGAATCAGTAGTAGAGTTCACTGTCCTAGACATCCCTCTAACTATCACCTATTATTGGGGAGACCTTAGTTCCACACGTTAGGAGGCATACCTTCTACCTTACTCCAGAAGATCAAATTCTTACTCGAAGATAAAGTTGTCACCATTTTTGCTGAAACCAAAAATATCATTGCTTGCCTGAACATAGTACCACCAGGCTTCCAGATCTCTATAATCCACGAAGATTGGGTCGACCCAAAGGTTGCTATAATGATGAAAAAGATGTAATACCTGCTCGAAATTGGACTAGGTCGAAGGTACACTGGAGTCACAGAATTCCCTGATTTTCAAGGATAAACCAGCAGATATGGTCTAGGGTATGATCCTGAGAAGGACACTGGAACTAAGAAGTCCACTTTTTTTATTCTAGAAGGCTCAATTGAGGTCTACCAAGGACAGACTAAAAAGTGGGAAAAGGAAGGGGTTGAGAAACCTGGCTTTGAAATCTTCAAAGGTGTTATTGAGTTTGCCAAAGGAAAGCGCCCCCCATTGATAGAAGATATCACTGAGGCTAGAATCCAAGACTGAGACCCTCAACTATAAGGAAGTTGCTACCATCCTCGAATCAAGCATTGATGACATTCTGTTTGAAGACACTGGAGATGATCTCTATACTTTTCCTTTATTTGAAACTAATGATGTAATGAACTGTAAAGTTAATGCAATGAAATCAAATTTTGCTTACTTGTTCGATGTCATTTCTGATGGTAGTGTGTATTGCGTTGATCAAAATACTTGCATATTTGACATTCATTCCATATGCACTGAACCATTTAATATTGGCACAGAAAATGAACCACGCATTTTGTATATTCCAAAAGATGTTACCCCTGAGGAGAGGAGATAAATTAAAAAATATTAATAAAATATTCAAGAGTAGTTGCTTGGACATATGAAGACATGCCCAACATCGACAGAGACATCGCTCAACACTACATTCCCACCAAAGAAGGGTGTAAACCAGTAAAGCAAAAGCTGAGAAGACTTAGACCAGAATGGGCCCAATAAGTAAAAGAATACATGAAAAAGTAGATCGAGGCTAAGTTCCTAGAGGTGGTAGACTATCCAGAGTGGTAAGAAAATGTCATGCCAGTGCCAAATAAAGACGGAAGGGTCATAATCTACGTTGACTACAAAGATCTAAATAAAGCATGCCCAAAGGATGACTTCCCTTTGCCTCATATAGATGTGTTGATAGACAATGCTGCCTCCTGCGCAATGTATTCCTTCATGGATGGATTTTTTGGATACAATCAGATTTTGATGGCCATTATTGACAAAGCAAAGATGTCCTTCATAATAGAATGGGGTACTTACTACTGCAAGGTAATGCTCTTCGGCCTGAAAAATGCAGGTGCAACCTACCAAAGAATGGCAACAACTATGTTTTATGACATGATACACAAAGAAGTAAAAGTGTACATAGATGACATGATGGTTAGTTAGAAACCAGAGAAGGGCACCTAGGTGCTCTCAAGAGATTCCTCAAAAGGGTTGAAAAGTATAGCCTCAGGATTAATCCCAAAAAGTGTGTATTTGGAGTGACTTCAGGTAAGATGTTGGGATATATTGTCAGTCAGAATGAGATTAAAATTGGATCCAAATAAGGTGAAAGTAATCATAGAAATGCCAGTGCCAAAAATAGAGAAATAAATCAGAGGGTTTCTAGGGAAGCTACAGTTCATAAGCAGGTTCATCGCCAAGTTAATGGTAGTTTGCAAGCCCATTTTCGAGCTACTCAGAAAAGATCAGCCAGTCATATGGAATGAACAGTGTCAGCTAGCATTTGAAAAAATCAAAAAATACCTATCCAATCCACCAGTTCTGAAACCACCCAAGTCTGGATTGCCATTAACCTTGTACCTAGCCATTAAAGCGAATGTAATCGGTGCAATGCTAACCCAAGAGGGAGAAGGGAAAGCGAAACATGCAGTCTACTACATGAGCAAGAAAATGCTACCTATTGAGGAAAAGTACAGTCAAGTCGAACAAATATGTCTAGTAATGGTATGGGCAATGAAGAAGCTCAGACACTACTTTCAATCATACAAGATCCAAGCTATGTCCAAAATGGATCCTATAAAGCTCCATCCCTAGTGGGAAAACTTGCCAAGTGTCCCATTCTACTTAAAGAATTTGATGTGCAGTATTTGATTAAGAAGACAGTGAAAGGGAGAGCAGTCAGTGAATTCCTAGCCCTCAATCCGATTCCAGATTCAGAAGAAATTCAACTAGACTTCCCAGATGACCTCAGGACGGCCATTGAGGTGCAGGGATGGCGTATGTCCTTCGATGGGGCATTTGGAGTAGGAGTCGGGATTATACTCCTAACACTAGAAGGCGAAGTAGTGCCAATTGCTAAAAAGCTAGCATTCAGAGTTACGAACAATGAGGCAGAATATGAAGCATGTGCACTTGGCATGGAAGCTTTGATAGCTTTGGGAGTGACAGAAGTTGAAATATTTAGGGATTCCAATAGAAGAATGGGAACTAAAAGAACAACACTTGAGGCCGTATCTAAGCCACCTATAGCAGCTTGCCTTATCTTTCCAAAAATGCAAATTCATCCATCTCCCTAGAAACTATAACCAAATGGCTGACGCACTCGCTTCTTTAGCATCAGTATGGGAAGGACCGACCAAAATGGCCATGAAGCCTCTAATCCTACTCAAATTAGAGCAACCTAGCCATAAATGCCTTAGAATAGCAGAAATAAAAGCAGATAACAAACCTTGGTTCTACGATATACAACAATACCTCACAAAGAGAATTTACCATGAGAAGGCAGTCAAAAAAGACAAGGCAGTCATCCAGCAACTGCCATCAAAATTCACATCACACTAGGGTCTATTATATAGAAGAACTTTAGATGGGATACAACTCAAATGTCTGGATGAGATAGAAGTTGCTAGAACAATGGAAGAAGTATACGAGGGTGTTTGTCGTTTGCAATTGAACGGAGCCATCCAAGCTAAAAAGTTAATGAGACAAGGGCTCTTTTAGATGACGATGATGGAAGACTGCATCAGATTTGTAAGAAGGTGCCACAAGTGCCAAATTCACGAGGACATCAACCATCTTCCCCTAACAGAGTTGCACTCTATCTCTTCTCCGTGGCCCTTCTCAACATGGGGGTTAGACATAATCAGAGAAATTCACCCAACAGCCTCGAACGGACATAGGTTTATCCTAGTAGCAATTAACTACTTTACAAAATAGGTCGAAGCAGAATCATATGCAAAACTGAGGGCAAAACAAGTGGCAAGGTTCATAAAAAAAAACCTATTCTGCCGATATGGGATTCCTCATCAAATAGTTTTAGATAATGGTGTTTAGTTCCAAGAGGAAGTGAAGGAATTACTAAGGAGTTATAAAGTGGAACATAACAAATCCTCACCTTACCGTCCATAAGCAAATGGAGCGGTCAAAGCTGCAAACAAAAACATAAAAAAGATCTTGTCTAAGATGACTTAGACTTATCATGATCGGTCTAATGGTGCAATCATCATTATTTACTGTTTATCTTATCATTTAGAAATGCTTTATAATAATTATTGTAAGAACATAAACTATGTGTATCTGTTTAATCATTCATGGTGCATCAATCACCTTTGTTGTGCTTATATGCTGTCCGAGTGGATGAATGGGTGGAATTACACATAGTTGTGTTAATCTCTGTCTTGCAGGTGTTTTCTAGATCAGGACTAGATTTACATTTCTGCAACCTTGTTTTCCTTTTTCAAATATATTTACTAGGAAAGCCTTGTAAATAATTGTGTTAAATTTCTTGTATTTTTTGTTAATATCAATACGCTCGTGCGAATGTGTATATATCAACTATCATTACCAAAACTAGGGTGCTGCAGTATCGATATATTGAGTATTATAATGAGAAATAGCCAAAAAGTAGATGAGATCTCCTGGGCTCAAAATCTCTGCTGGGGACGATACTTGATGAGTGACCTGATGCTGTCCCTTTCATCTTTTCCTAGTTTTCTAAAAACCAGGTGGCGACTCCAAACACAAAGCATCTTGTATCCCCCCAAGACCAATTATTTATCCCACTCGGCAAAGTTTCCATGTCCCTCAGAATCATCTGTCCCATTTCAATAAAACTCAAAAAATGAGGTTGCTCATAATGGTGAATCCCCTGGGGACTCTAGTTAGAGAGATCAATTCGAAAATAACTATTTCTCATTGCTCAATACTCAATCTTATGGAGCCCTTCACCATTACATTTGCTCTACACAATCACATGTGTACCCTTAGTCCCTATCAACCGACAATGATAGAAAGTGATCCACTATGGTTCCACACGAGTCATAGGGTGATTGATTCGGATTTGTCACCTTTAGCCTTTACTCATGGTTTTGCCAAACTCATCTGACCAAAGTCTGTGACCTAAGTCCTTAAGGGGGGTGACCCAAGTTATCAAAATAATGCTAGACTCACTGACCAGAGTCCGTAACCCTAGTCATGGGGGGGCATTCTCGCTAAAGGAGTCCTTAGCCTTATACCCTCGACTCAGCCCATGTAAATAAAGCAACAGAAATTTCCACTAGGATCCCACCAAGCTTTGCATGCTACCCTTGATATTGTCCATTTGACTTGACATTTGCAAATGCTATGACATTTTTAGTTTCGATCATCGATTGACATCATTACGTATGTTCTTATAGACTGCTCATACTTGGACTGTGTGATCCTTGTCTACCTTGCATAAGCCCGATGTGCAAGGAATGATAAGAATCATTCACCTTAGTATGAATAGCCTATGAGAACTAGCGAATAATGACATCTTTCAATGACAAGAACCTACAAGCATCATCCATTTATCCTTATCAGATCAAACAGATAGGTTAGGAATTTGACTAGATTGTAGAAATTTGTGTTGAAAGAATCAAATCATAAACTATCAAACAATGCTTTCATGCCTTTTGGTAAATGTATCGAATATCAATGTGGAGACATGAAACTGGACCCCTCATATTGGCTATAGCCCCTACACACATGGGTGTGTTAGGACTATAGATGCCATTTGTGACGTAACGACTGGTCCTCACATTGACATTATACACTTGCCTCGAGTGCATTTGAACAACGTTCCTTAGTTTACCTCTTGATTCTCATTAATACAAATCAAAACAGCCTAGTCTGAGAGCGGAACCATAGTCCCCTATTGACTGTCGGGTCAAAAACCATTTAGGAAAGAGATTCAATAACCTCGTGGAGTGATAAGGTCGGAAGTGAGAACTTGCTTATGATTGGTTTGTTCTTTGTGCAGGAAAAGCTAACAATCTCGTACATAATCATGCATACATGACATACATATAGACAACATGTACTAACCACATCTTTTTGCAGCCTTCTGCATCCATCATAATAAGAATATGCATGAGCACGTCATGCATACATGCTAATCATATTCTTTTGCAGGCGTATCCCATGCATGCATCATTCATCATTTGTTTATTCTATCTCACTAATGTGCAGTAAATGAGATTTTAATATGGGTGACTCAGAAGACACTTCATGTCAACAATTTGAGGATAAACTGAAAGAGGGGATTCAGAAATTGCTTACTGATGGCACTATAGCAGAAATCCTCCAAGCCCAAATCAAAGCCACTAATGTTCAAACCAGAAACTCCTAAGAGGGAAATCGCATTACTATTCCAGTAAATGAAGCATCTGCATCTGTCCACCCATGAGCAGAGAGAGGAAAGGGTGTCCTTCATACTCATGTATAAATTGCTAACTTGACCAAGCCAAAATCAGTAGGGGAAGTCAAACTACTAGCCAACAAGATGGCTCAGCTAGAATTCTCCTTCAAAGACAAGAGGTCTCATGAATCCAAAAGCTTTACTGATTTAGCTTTGTTCAAAGATGAACCGCTTCTTGATGATTTCAAATTACCAAACTTTGCCAAGTTTGATGGAACTGGGGTTCTGAGGGTCCATTTAAGGCAATATGCCACCTTCATGACTGCTACTAAGCTTATAGAATCATAGATTGTCCGATTCTTCTTCACATTACTAGAAGAGGGACTAAGAGCATGGTTCTTTGACCTTGAGGATGAGATTAAGAGTGATTGGTTGTTATTAACTTAGAAATTCATTAAACAATATTAATACAACACTCAATTTGATATAACTCACAGATATCTGGAAACTACGAAGAAGAAATCTGGTGAATCTTTCTCTGATTATGTTGCAAGATGGTAAGCCAAAGTTGTCAAGATGAGAAACCATCCTCCGGAGGATGAGCAGATAGAGTTGATAATAGAAGGATCATTGCCCCATTTTAGAAAACAAATGATCTTTGCTCATTACCCTAATTTTTTAGTACTTCATCAAGCTAGAATCAGAATAAAAAATGAGGAAACCCAACAACCTAGAAACACTTTCCGCTGAAATACTCAAACCAGCACCCAAAATCAAAATACCTTCACCCGAATTGCCGAGATAAACAAAATTTAACCAGACACTTTCAACCCACCATCTATTAATGTCATCAACAAGCCACCTAGAATATTTTCCAACTTCAACCTCCCACTATCCAAAGTCTTCCAAAGACTTTAGCAAAAGAACCTCCTGCAACCACGAGAACCAAAACCACTACCAAATCCTCTGCCTCCATAAAGTGACCAAAACCTATTTTACCACTTCCACCAAATGCCCGACCATGCTACTGACACTTGTAGAACTCTCAAAAATGCAATCCAAGACCTCATTGACTCAAGAAAGATTGATGATCCTAAAAATGACCCAATATTGAAACCAACCCCCTTCTAAATTACCGGCCATGCCTCTACCAACAATCAACACAGTTTCATCCGACCTGCCCAAAAATTTTACTAAATAATCAATCCAAGCCATTCAGGAAACGCAGAAGAATAAGAAGCCAGAGCAGAAAAAGAATTTTTAATGATCTCAGAAGATGAACTCTGAAGCCTGATTCTTGATTGTTATGACTCCAATGAAGATGAATGGGACCCTTCCACATTTGAATATATTTCAATGCTCCAAGCATTCACTCCTCACTTGATGAAAGGAGAGCTAGAGATGTAGCCTTTCCCATGAATGGCGAAGTGATTGACTACCCTTATCCGTATGAAACAGATGAAAGCCTCAAAGTTGAGCAAAACAAACCCGAAGTATGGGATCTACTGGGCTAGCCATCTGGAAAATTTAACTACAAAGTAAAGTACAGCGCACCTTCAACAACTCATGTCCTACTAGAATATATAGTGCCCTCAGGATGGAGAGAACAATTTGATGAAGAAGACAGAATGACCGTAACCGTCTAGTCTCCAAACCTACAAGTCATAGGAATTGACATCTGGTATGACTCTGATGAAGAAGTTAAAAAAGGCACAAATACCTAGGAACATAATGACTCTGAGATCATTGTCTGGAACAAGGGCAATAATGTAAAAGCAACCAGTCAAGCGATACCACATAGCAAAAAGCAGATAGCTAAAAAGCCTCTACCCTCAGTTAACTACATAACTCGTAGTGGAAGAGTCTCCTAACCTCTTGAAAAGGAAAAAGATGTCTCCAAGGGGAAAGCAATGTCAAGTGATCTGGCTCTAACTAAGGAAGAAGATGATCAGGTTCTTAAGCAACTTAAGAAAACTCAGGCACAAGCCAGTATTTGGGATTTGCTCATAGCCTCTAAGAAGCACAAAGATGCTATAGTCAGGGCTCTTGATGATGCAAAGATCACCACCGCATACAGGCAATAGTCAGATCTAAGAAGACCTCATGTGTTATGGTGGATGATGGATCTGCCATCAATGTTTGCCCCATGAAGCTGTTGTACAAATTTGGAATGAATGTTGAAGACCTAAAGGAATCTAACATGATTATCTGAGCTTATGATGACTCTAAAAAGCCAGTAGTAGGGACTTTCAAAGTAGTAGTCACTGTAGGGGATATTTAATCAGTAGCAGAGTTCACTGTCCTAGATATCCCTCCAACTTTTGCCCTACTATTGGGGAGACCTTGGTTCTATCCATTGGGAGGCATACCTTCTACCATACACCAGAAGATAAAATTCCCACTCAAAGACAAAGTTGTCACCATTCCGGCTGAAACCAACAACATCATCACTTGCTTGAACATAGTGCCATAAGGCTTCTAGATCTCTGTAATCCACAAAGATTGGGTCTACCCAAAGGTTACTGTAATGATGAAAAAGATGCAATACCTACCTGGAACTAGATTGGGTGGAAGGTACATTAGAGTCACATAATTCCCTAATTTCTGAGCACAAACCAGTAGACATGGCCTAAGGTATGATCCTGAGAAGGACACTGGAACTAAGAAGTCCACCTCTTTTACTACAGGAGGCTTGATTGAAGTGTATAGGGGATAGACAGAGAAGTGGGAAAAGGAAGAGGTTGAGAAACCTGGCTTTGAAATCTTCAAAGATGTTATTAACTCTACTTAAGGGAAAATACCCGCCAAAAGATATCACTGAGACTGATATTAATGAACTGATGAAGAATTTGGGATTAGAATCAAAGATTGAGACCCTCAACTGTGAGGAAGTTGCTCCCATCCTTAAATCAAGCATTGGTGGCATTCTATTTGAAGACACTACTACTGGAGATGATCTATGTACTTTTCCTTTATTTGAAATTGATGATGTAATGAACTCTAAAATTAATGCAATGAAATCAAATTTTGCTTACTTGTTCGATGTCCTTTTTTATGATAGTGTGCATTACATTAATCAAAATACTTGCATATTTGACATTCATTCCATATACACCGAACCATTTAACTTTGGCACAGAAAATGAACCACACATTTTGCATATTTTGAAAGATGTTACCCTTGAAGAGAGGAGAGAAATTGAAAAAATAGTAATAAACTATTTAAAAGTATTTGCTTGGACATACGAAGACATACCTGACATCGACAGAGACATTACTCAACCCTACATTCCCACCAAAGAAGGGTGTAAACCAGTAAAGCAGAAGCTGAGAAGACTCAAACTAGAATGGGCCTAATTGGTAAAAGAAGACATCAAAAAATAGATCAAGGCTAAGTTCCTATAAGTGGTAGATTATTCGGAGTGGTTAGCAAACTTCATGTCGGTGCCAAAGAAAGATGGAAGGGTCAGAATTTGTGTTGTCTATAGAGATCTAAACAAAGCATGCCCAAAGGATGACTTCCCTTTGCCTCAAATAGATGTGTTGATAGATAACGCTGCCTATTGTGCAATGTATTCCTTCATGGATGGATTTTCTGGATACAATCAGATTCTGATAGCCATCATTAATAAAGCAAAGATGTCCTTCATAACAGAATGGGCTACTTACTGCTACACTCTATCTCTTCTCCATGGCCCTTATTAGCATGGGGGTTAGATATAATTAAAGAAATTCATCCAACAGCCTTAAAGGGACATAGGTTTATCCTAGTAGCAATCAACTACTTCAAAAAGTGGGTCGAAGCAGAATAATATGCAAAACTAGGGGCAAAACAAGTGGCAAGGTTCATAAAAAAAAATTTATTCTGCCGATATGGGATTCCCCATCATTTAGTTTCAGACAATGGTGTTCAGTTCCAAGGGGAAGTGAGGGAATTACTAAGGAGTTATAAGGTGGAGCATCACAAATCCTCACCTTACCGCCGACAAGTAAACGGGGCGGTCGAAGCTGTAAACAAAAATATCAAAAAGATCTTGTCAAAGATGACTCAGACTTAACACGATTGGGCAGATAGACTACCATACGCATTGTGGGGATACAGAACAATAGTCAGAACTTCAATAGGAGCCACTCCTTTCTCACTAGTATATGGATCCTAAGCAGTACTCCCAATGGAAATGGAAATCAAATCACAGTGAATAGCAATTGAATCCGAACTGCCCAAAGCATAATTGGCTCAGCAAAGGCATGACAGCCTCACTACTCTAGACAGTGAGAGACTCAAAGCACTGTATCATACACAACTATATCAAGCTCAACTGGCTAGAACCTTCAATAAAAAAGTTAAATACAAGAGTTTGAAAACAAGAGACTGGGTGTTAAAGCAAGCCAAACAGAATGTCTCAGACCTTAGAGGGAAGTTCAGGCCAAACTGGGAAGGTCCATATTTGGCAAAAACTGTGCTATCAAAAGGAGTTTTCAAGCTGATGGATTCTGAAGGAGATGAGTTCTCTGAGCCCACCAACACAGACCACTTGAAGAAGTACTATGTCTAGAGCAAAAAAAAAAAAAAAACCCACTGAGTTAAAAACTGAAAAAAGACAGCTTAGGCAAAAATTAGAGGATTTCCCACTAGGTTAAAAACCTGAAAGGGCAGCCTAGCCAAAAGTTAGGGAACCGAGAGAAAATATTTCGTTAGAAAACCTGAAAAGGCTGACTAAGGACGGGGGGTATTGTCAATTCAAAATTTGCATAAATGCAGCAATGCTTTTCTTAAATGTTTTCAATAAATATGTGAATGCTTATCAAATCATGTAAGTACATTTAAGAAAATGCAATACATCATTATCTTCTGAATCCATCGAGCATGCTAAGTACAATTTGCATATTTTCATTACATGCTTACAGTTCTTACTTGTTTCATCATTTCTCCTTTAGATTGCCAGCCACTATTGTTCAACCTCAAAAAAAAAGCCCAGCTAGGTGCGAAGAGCTCTGAAAAGAGAAACCCTAGGAAAAAGAGGGAAGAAAAAGAAAAAATACTCAGATAGGCACGAAGAGCTTTCAAAAGAGATGCCCTATGTAAAAGAGGGAAAAATAAAATAAAATAAAAAGGTAGACGAAGCTGAATAATAAGACAGAATAGTCACAGATACATGAAAAAATGTCACAATCAAGAACATACAAGTCAGTCAATCTAGAGTACAACAACAGTAGCCACCAGTACAAAAATAAACACAGGGACAGATACCTAGATACAACACCTAGAGTCCATAACCTTGGGAAAATAATACAACATTGAACAACCATAGCCAAACCTATACCTAGCCTCCTAAAAATAACTACATTGACTATGGGTGCCATCAAGAACAACAGCTGAATCCACTCAGGTATCTCCATCATCTGAGCCAGGCTCCGCAACCTCTGCATCCATCTCCAAAGCTGCTTGCTCCCTCTCCCACTCATAGCTAGCGAGGATGTACTCACTTTGCATTAGATAAACATCATGGAACACATCTTATACATTCATAAAAACACATGCATCTGCATAAAATAGGTACAAATCAATAAAAAGAGAAGGCAGTACGCTATGTGAGCTAGTAAACTCCATGAAATACTCATGTGCACTAATCATAGCAGTATACCAAGACTGAGTAGTGGAAACAGGCACTTGTAAAGCAAAAGAAATTAGATGACACACAAATCAAGGAAAAGAGAAAACCTTCACGGAGTCAAGAGACCAACATGAGTAGCGTCCGCAGGCACTACATTCGATGGTGGTGTACCTGCTCTAGGCAAAGAAAAGCGTGCCCCTGCTCTTGTAACTGACAGCCCATATAATATCGGAGGTGCTACACTCACCAAATCATCAAGAACAGTAGCACTAGATCCCACACCACTGGCATGTGTCATCCCCTCAGTCTTAGGGCCACTCTACTCATCCAATCTCCCTCGACGATATCCATAATGCTACAGATTAAGTCCATAATGCTATAGATTAACTCTCATAACTCATGTCATTTATAGTTTATTACTAATAAAGTTTGTTACATGCTTATAAAAAAATAGAGAAGAACATAACTCAGAAGCATACGGGGTCAAAGATGCTACCCTAGAAGCAGAACAACCTAAGGATGTCCGCGAAGTCTCAGCTCTAGAACCCGAAGGCTGTGCCTGAGGAGGTGGAGGTGCAACAAATTCACTAGCCATAACATCAATCAACTATGGCACCAGAGTCATCATATAAGAGAAATGAGCTCCCTTTAGGAAATGCTCAAAAGGATACTCTCTCTCAACTCCGTTGAGCTCCTCTCCAACAAGCTATTGACCCTAAAATATGTCCCTAAGAGGAGCAATAGGAATCTCCTCATGAACGGTCCATCCCACCATCGATAGACCTGCTCACCCAGGTACCACACCTTATTAACAAGGCTAGGCAACAAGACCCTCCTCTATGTCAGGTGCCAAGCCACCCCCATCTCAATCGACCAGTCTTGTTGCTCCATCTACTAGCAGGGAAAAATCTGCCTGAGAAACACATAAGTAAAAGGTTTTCAAAGAATGAGAAAGCGAAGTCAAAATACACCATACCTGACTGTGGGCCAATCCACTTAAGAGACCCCTCGCCAATGCAGGACTCTCGATCAAACCAGAAGCCCTCCTAATCCATCGTGGAAGACGTGGAAAGCCGCTCTCAGGCGATCGCTCAATAGTGGGATGAGGAAGCACCTCAAACTCATAAGCCCAAACTTGTCAGAAAGAAAGGAATCAGAATAATCGAAAAAGAAATAATTCAAAAAGTAAAAGACCACAGTCACATCCAATATGAACAAGCAGTTGCAAATTCGTGAGCCTCCCCTACAAGTTGCATCCAGGCTGGAGTACATGTGAGCAAAAGCTAATGTGCCCCAACTATACTTCGGCAGATCCCTCAAGTTCCTTAAGATAAGTAACAACTATAGGAAGCTAGTGCCAAAGGCATTCGAAAAGATAACAGCACTTAGGAGGTAGAACAAGAAAAATCTAGCCAATGCTCAAAGTTAACATGACCTGCGTCATGCTCCGACCTAATCTTCTCTATAAGTTGTGTATACCAGATCAGAGAGGAGTAGCCAGACTTCACAAAAGTAGTAACACCAAACAGATCCTTTAGCCACCTGTTCCTTACAACAACTGAACTACACGCCTCACTGCTAAAAGGGACAAGCTCCCTAGAAAATCTCAGCCCAGTAATGGCTACAAAATCAAGCGGAGTGATAGTCATCTCCCCGAAAGGCAAATGGAATGTATGGGTGGTATCCATCCCCCGTTCAACAAGAGGACACATCATGGCTTGACTCGACGCATATGAGCCGTACGTAAGAGCATAAATGATGCTATCAAAGCCCTTCTCGGCAACCATCTGCTTCACACACGGAGGAAGACCCTGATAATATGAGCTAACCTTATGAAAGCTGCCATACAGCTGAACAACAGACCTAGAGGACTGCAACCAATAGGTAAATTAGTTGCAACACTCATCAGATACTAAAATATCCCTTTTTCATCATCTTTGCAAGAAAATAACAGCAAAAGCTAAATTACAGCAAGAGCTACACAACATCAAGAGCTAAATTACAGCAAAAGCTACACTACATCAAGAGCTAAACTATAGTAAGAGCTAGACAATAGCAAGAGCTAAATTACAACAAGAGCTACACAACAGCAAGAGCTAAACTACAGCAAGAGCTAGGCAACAATAAGAGCTAGACAACAACAATAGCTAAATTATAGCAAGAGTTACACAATAGCAAGAACTAAATTACAGCAAGAGCTACACTATAGCAAGAGAAGCTAAACTACAACAAGAGCTAAACAACAGTAAAAGCTAAACAATAGTAAGAGCTAAAATACAGGTAGTTAGAGCTACATAGAGCTAAAATTAGACAGCTAGAGCTATGCAGCCAGTAAAATCAGACAGCTAGAGCTATACAGACAACAAGAGCTAAAATACATATCAGCTAGAGCTATACAGACAGCGAGTACTGAAATCAGACAATGAGAGTTACAACTAAAGCAACACATACAGCAAGTGCTAAGGCAAACAACTAGAGTTACAACAAGTAAAGCTAAGTAAGCAAAGCTACAATGAGCTATCACAGCAAGAGCTAAGTGAGTGAATTAACCGGATGCTGATGAATAGTCCAAGCATGGGTCTCCAAGCTATAGACAACAGGAATCGGACTCCTCAAGAAAGTCGAGGTAGATGAGAAGAGCCCGCCACTGGTCCTGTAGCCTTTGTAGCTCCAGTAGTAGAAGTTCTTGCGCCAGTCTGTCCAAGAATCTTCTCATCCTCTAAAACAAACTCGTCAAAAGAAAAAGAAGCAGTATTCACACCGCCAAAGTCACTAAGATCCTCAGGAATAGGAGGGAAGTCTATAATTCTCGTACTACGAGAAGCAATAGAACAACAATAGAAGAAAAACACTCCAAAAAACTTAACAAGGGCTTATTGAAGGTTGAAAAAATAGGTAAAAATCACCCTAAACTCGAAAACAAGTTCAATTTAAAGGCACCGGACACGCCGTAGAGCTCGTGGCCACACGCTTAGCGCGTGATCACGCACAAGAGTGCATGATCACGCTCCCAAAGCATGTGATCACGCACTTTTTTGAGCCTCTCGTGCTCTGAAACTCATACACGCACACCTCGAGACCCCCGGACACGCACTCCTAGGGTCTTGAACTTGCATTTCACCAAAAGAATGTACAAATCATGCAAACATGAGCATTTTATGTTTTAGGACACTCCATTTGACATCACAGTCTCAGAAAGTCATATCATTATTCATCAAAAAAGAAAGATGAAGTGCAGATGACACAAGCATGCCACATATATAATTATCACAATTGTCACATCATGAGATCACACTCAAAACACAACAAATGATGACATCATTACTGCATCATCACTGTTCTGTAGCATTTTTATTCGCTCAGAAGCGTTTTGATATGCTTAGTAGCATTCTATTTGCTTAGTAACATTTCTCTGCTTAGTTACATTCTATATGCTTAGAAGCATTTTCTCTGCTTAGTTGCATTCTATGTGCTTAGAAGCATTTTCTCTGCTTAGAAGCATTTCATCTGCTTAGAAGCATTTCATCTGCTTAGAAGCATTTCATCTGCTTAGTAGCATTCCATCTGTTTAAAAGCATTTTTCATCTGCTTAGTAGCATTTCATCTGCTTATAAGCATTTTTCTCTGCTTAGTAGGATTTCATATACTTAGAAGCATTTCATCTGCATAGTAGCATTTCATCTGCTTAGAAGTATTTCATCCACTTAGTAGTATTCCATCTGCTTAGAAGCATTTTTCATCTGCTTAGTAGCATTCTATCTGCTTAGAAGCATTTTTCTCTGCTTAGTAACATTTCATCTGCTTAGCAGCATTTTATCTGCTTAGTAGCATTTTATCTACTTAGAAGCATTTCACCTACTTAGTAGCATTCTCATTTGCTTGACACCTCAGAAGGTTATAGTAGCATTTTCATTACTTGACACCTCAGTAGGTTATAGTAGCATTTTCATTGCTTGACACCTCAGTAGGTTATAGTAGCATCATCATTTGCTTGACACCTCAGTAAGTTATAGTAGAACTTTTATTTGCTTGATACCTAAGGAAGTTATAAAAGCATAATCTCACCTCACCTGAGGTGATTGCAAAGCACACAAACAAGCGGCGACTCCTCCAATTAAACGAAACAACATCAACAACGATGGGCCTAACATAATTACACACCATCAGGTAAGTACCTTTTCAAAAAAATGGTTTTCGCATCTCTACATTGCTTCACCTGTATTGACATTAGTACTAAAGGACTATGAAACACACATGAAGCAAGGGGCAACTGTCATACATCAAATTTTTACTCTCCCCAAAAGGGTCTAGTGATGAAAACATTCCTCTAAACATGACAAGTGTTTGATCATTCGTACAGCCTCTGAAGAGTGCCATGAGTCTGAAAAGCTTGAATCGAGCAAAACCAGCTATCGAATCATTAAGTCATACCCTTATTTTACAAATTATTAATTATCAAAATGATAAGTAGCTCAAAATGATAAGTAGCTCAAAATGTGCAACTCATCATACTAGTGTTCATCTCATAAGACTAGGGTTCAACTTTATGAAAATCAAAAGTCGATTTTGATGAAATAGACGTCGAAAATGCATTCGTAAGCCCTAAAAACTTATGGAAATGACCCCGAAATAGTGCGCATAATCCCAAAAAGTAGCGCATGACCATACATGAGCACATTTTGCTCACGCATGAAAATGGAAGCCGATTTTGACAAAACGGACATTGAAAACAAGACCGGAAGGTCTAAAAACCCTAAAAATTACCCTCAAAATAGCACGATCGGAGCCCAGGAAGGCTGCATGACATGCACTAGAATGTGTGATCACATGCCCCAGGGCCGCGATCACGCGCTAGAACGTGCGATCACGCACCCCAAGCTTATGATAATGCGCCCTAGAGGCATAATCATGTGCCTCTGTATGCATGCACACACACATGTGCCTTGGGATGCGTGATCACATAATTTTTTGACACCTTTCCTTATAAATAAAGGTCTCTACCTCCCATTTCAGCAAAGGCAAGAGCTACGGAAGAAGGGGTAAGAGCCAAGGGGGCCCAGAGCCAAAAAGCATATGCACACACTGAAACGCTATCGAATTGAAGACTCAGGAGTCCCAATTCACACACTTTTAACCCACTTTCTACATTTTTTGTAGGATTTTATACCGCTT
The DNA here is from genome assembly GCA_949671775.1 of Mallotus repandus. Taxonomy (NCBI): domain Eukaryota; kingdom Viridiplantae; phylum Streptophyta; class Magnoliopsida; order Malpighiales; family Euphorbiaceae; genus Mallotus; species Mallotus repandus. The sequence continues at coordinate 20,999 of CATIWM010057307.1, forward strand.
TTGAACCAAACCCAACCACATCTTTGTCAAAGCATGTTTCAAAGGTGTACGAATTTGCATTACACATGTCATTTTCAACCTCTCGACGAGGACAGATTGAAAATCCAATGAAGCTACGGCTTTAAAAACACCAAACAACCTCAGTCGAATATGAGGACCAAACAATCATTTTTGCACATTTATTTTATTGTCTTGCATTTTACTTTATTACCGCCAGTAGTTGAGAAATTATTGTGATTGTGTGATGAGGCTAGCAATTTGCATGCTGATTGAATAATCTCTGCTTTGTTTTGCTCATAATAAATAATCATTTTGCATTAATATGCATCCAATAAACACGGAAGCTCCTTATCTAAGCTAAAGCTTCAATATTATGGTCCAATGATGCAATCATTATTATTTACTTTTTATCTTATCATTTAGAAATGCTTTATAATAATTCTTGTAAGAGCATAAACTATGTGCATCTGTTTAATCATTCATTATGCATCAATCACTTTTATTGTGCTTATATGCTGTTCGAGTGGATGAATGGATGGAATTGCACATAATTGTGTTAACCTCTATCTTGTAAGTGTTTTTTAGATCAGGACTAGATTTACATTTCCGCAACCTTATTTTCCTTTTTCAAATGTATTTACTAGGAAAGCCTTGTAAATAATTGTGCTAAATTTCATGTACTTTCCGTTATTATTAATATACTCGTGTGAATGTGTATATATCAACTGTTATTACTAAAACTAGGGTGCTGCGGTAGCTATATATTGAGTATTATAATGAGAAATAGTCAAAAAGTAAATGAGATCTCTCGGGATCATAATCTCTGTTGGGGATGATACTCGTTGAGTGACCTGATGCCGTCCCTTTCATCTTTTCCTGGTTTTCTACAAACCAGATGGTGACTCAAAACACAAAGCGTCTTGTATCCCTCAAGACCAATCATTTGTCCCACTCGACAAAGTTGCCAAGTCCCTTAGAATCATTTGTCCCATTTCAACAAAGCTTAAAAAATGAGGTCACTCATAGAACCCCCTCTCTTCCTTCCAATGTTCTTGCCTATAAGTCATCTTGGTGAGTGTTTGGAAACCCTCTCAATCAATGAATACTAGATTAGTATAAAGGTGACAACTATGATAAAGAAGATGAGTTACAAATTGAGAACTAGGTTAAAAAAAAAAGAATGGGATTTCAAAACTGCCAGACTTCAGGGGACAAACTAGTAAGCAAGGATTGGGATATGATCCAACTGTAGATAAGGGAAAGAAGACTACCTTCATTTCTGAGGGCCTGTCCAAGTATCAAAGTCAACTTGAGGAATAGGAATGCAATAGAATCAAGAAGCCAAGTTTTGAGATCTTCATTGATGTGATCAGTATGTTAGTATAGATGTGCCTCAGTGCCATTTCTTATAATATAAATGACATTGTACTTGGATCCTATGGCAATAAAAATATTCATTTAAATAAAATGTTTGTTTATTTGAGTATTTACCCTTTTGAATTATGTTAAAAGAATTTCTCATCAAGAGTAGATAATATGCATGAAAAATTATTTTAGTACATATGTTATAAAATGTTCATAGCCATAAGATTAATAAATGGGTAATATTAATCCAAAGGCTATCGCCTCTATCTATTTTCCTTGATTGGTATGTGATATCGATAGTGGGAGGTAGTGAGTCTCATGCTACTTGATATGAGATATCAGAATAGACATGTGAATACTCATATGAAGGGTGGATTGAACTATGATGTAAGATAAGTAATTGCATGGAAATTCACTTTTGTCAACAATCACTGTCTTGGACATAATGGTGCATATGGTCCTTTGACCTGATGTGACACGGTCATCCACATATGGTTGGTTAGAGTTTGTTACCACTTATATACCTGTGCTAGCCATGTATGGGTATATGCGTGTGGTGGATCTAGTTGGTTATATGTAGGGATGAGTGATTGGCCAAGATGCAATTCACTACCTGGAGTGAACTAGGATAAGATCATATGCTATATAAGTTGTTCTCGATGAATACGTACCTAGCTAGGTCAAACTTAACTTAACCGAAAGGAGATTTCAATGCTAGAAAGTGTTTCTAGTAGAAGTCATGTTTTATCAAGAATTGAACTGAAGATAAGGTTATATGATTAAGGCAGTTAGAGTTTAACTAACCAAGACTCTAGTCGATGTTGGGAACTTGAAATGAAGGGACATTAAGTGCACGGTAATTATGCTCTATGGTTCTTGTGAATTTATAGATAGCATTCATTTCCGATTGGGTAGTCATGACATCTGTGCTAATAATTTCATTCGCAAATAAATGTAGAGTTTCAAGTAGACTCAGTATTGTCTTCAATGTCTTTCAACAATATTCATAACTAACCTTAAATTCTCAATCATAATGTCTCCAAGAATAATGAACCTATAAATATTACTTCTATTCTCACAAGTT
>CATIWM010057322.1:0-10605 GCA_949671775.1 Mallotus repandus
TTTTTTTCCTTAGTAAAAGCATAAACATTAAACAAAGATAAAATCATAGATGGTGTAAAATCCATAGTTGTCCAGTCCATTGCTTGTCTTTTTTTAACCCAAAGCACCTCTTAATCCCGAAATTAGTTTTCCAAATAAAATTTTTATATTTAAAATTTCTGTATTCAATCTGTTATCCTTGACAGTAGCACGTGTTTCAGATAACACCAGGTGGCATTGCAGATGCAAAGGACTAATTCCACACTACTCCAAGAAGCAAAACAGAGGATATTTTATTTTCCTGTTACCACTCCAAGAAGCAAAACAGAGGATGTTTTATATCTATATATTAGCGTACCATCATACCCTCAACCAGCTCATCAGTACAAATCACACAAACCACCACAAAACCCTCGTTTCTAAATTCCAACACTTCCACCAGAGACAGTCATGTTTCAGGCGGTGTAGTTGCTACCAAGTCATCCCTTTCATAATCAACATCATCATTATTAATGAGTCCTTGTAAGAATGAATGATAATTTGGATCAATCATGCCATCATCATCACTATCTTCAATTAACCCCACCAGAAACGGTTGCGTTGCAAGCGGCAGCGATGGCGACTGTGGCGGCGGTAGTAGGCAGCGGTTGTACCAAATTATCCCCATCATAATCAATATCGTAACTATTAAAAACGAATCGCTCTAACTATGAACGATAACTTGGATCAATCATGTTGTCAATTGAACTGTTAGCAACATAGTATCATCAATAGATAAAATTTCAATCACTGAATCGTCATTTTCTTCTTCTTCCATTGTCGGCGACGAAATAATCTGCTTCAAAAATTAAGCTTTTATTTTTTATTTTTTTTTATTTTGCCTGAGATTGATTCATTGAGAGTGGGGTTCTTGGGTTGGGGTTCTTTAGCTTTAAAATTGATTAATCACGGCACCATTAAGTTTTGTTTTGCAGGGAAGAACAAAAAGAAAGAGGAGGAAAGAGAAAGAAACAAGAGAAGTAGTGATGATGATGAATAAAGTAAAAAAATAAAAATGCCAAAAATGAAAACATCAAAACAAGGAAAACGCCATTGGTCTAATTTTGAAAGATAAATTGTATCAGTGCTAAAAAAAATTAATGGCTTAAATTTTGTCTATTAGTGATATTATTTTATTAAAAACATAGTTAATAATATAAAAATAGACATATAATTAATAAAATTTTTTTAATATAAATTAGTCATAAAAATAGTCTAATTTTATGATTTTTTCTTTATCAAACCCATTTGATAAACAGGTGTTTGCCCTCGAAATTGAAGTGGTTCTTAGTCCATGACTTCGCGCTCATCCATACAAATTGATGCAGAGTTATTATTATTATTATTTCCTATTTAGTTAATTTAATAAGAAATAAGAAAAATAATTTTATATTTAATTAAAATTTAAAAAGATTGTACTTTAGGTCTAATTCAAATAGCGAGAGTCTTTACTTTTAGAAGAGAAATATCTTAAATTTAATTATTCTCCTCTTCACTAAATTTGTGAAACTCATCCTTTATAATACTGAGCTCCGTATCGAGTTAAATTTTTTTTTAAGAGATTTGAATTTACTGAAAAATTTATTTTATTTCCTAATTAATTAGGGCTGGTGGATTGCACCTTCCCTTAAATGGAGATTTCCTTGATGATGTTGGATTTCGTATCCGGTTCAAAAAATTTTTTTTTGACTTGACTTTGTTTATTTATGGAAAATATTTTTCAATTTTTGGAAAATTTATTGTGTAAAAAAAATATTTTCTGATGTTTTGCCGCAACACTAAAAGATAATAAATAAGGAGAAAAGACATTGAAAAATAAAAGAAAAGACAGTAAATGAAAAAAAAAGTATTAAAAAAGTTATTGAAAAATGATTTCTCATCTTTAGAATAAGAAATTATTTTCCTTTGTTTTGAACTTATTTTTCTTTAATATATTTTTTTTGGTAATTCAAACACTGAAAAATAAGGAAAAATATTTTCTATAAACAAATGAAATTTTATTTTATTTCCTAATTAACTAGGGCTGTTGGGTTTGGTCTTCCCTTAAATAGAGTTTTTGTTCTCTTATTTTCAATTATCAATAATACAAGAATTTTTCTTTTAAATTTATGTTCTAAGTTTATGTAATTGAAACTTATTTTTTTTTTTTAAATTTAGTTGTATACTAGATTTGTATTTTTTTTTTCATTCTAGTTCATTGCGTTCAGGAGCAAATCTCTTAGTTACATTTTACTTGATTAATTTTTTGCCATACAAAGTTTAAGGTTCACTAAAAAAAAAAAAAAAGATTAGGGGATAACTAAAATCATCCTCTATAACATTATAAATTGTCCCTAATAGTTTTTAGGACGACTAAAGTCCTCTCAATGTATTATTCCAATTGCTTCCATGCAGGGGACAAAAATAAAAACATTGTCCCATGTAAAGGACAATTGTTGTTTTCAAATTAAATGATGATTTTCATCCCCAAAAGTAAAGACGATTGTTGTCCTTAAAAGGAGGGACGATAATCATCCTCTATTAAAGGACGATATTTATCTCTAACTTTAGGGAACAATTTTATTCACATATAAGAAGATGATTTTCATCCATATTTAAGATGGTGATAAATGTTGTCCTTGTCATTAAGGACAACTGTTGTCCCTATTTTAAAGGATGAATTTTGTTCTTATATTAGGAGACGATAATTTTCATCCCTATCTTTTGGGATGATTTTGGTCCTCATCTAAAAGAATATAAAATTTATTTATGGACGATATGGATCCCCACATTTAAAAGAAACTATTTTTTTATTTTTTAAATAGATATAATTTTTATTCATAATTATTTAATAGGATAATTTTTATTATCAAATAATTAAATTTTTATAATTACATAACATCACTATACATAATATATTATATGTTTGTAATTTTTTATAATAAAATAATCTATCAATGTAGCAATTGGAATAAAGAATGAACATTCAAAAAATATTTATCTAGATAACATAAAAAAAATAAAATAACAATATCTAATTGTTTAATTTTTTTTAATAAAATGGCTTATAGAAGGTATCAGAGATGTACCAGGACATCCTAACTAGACTGACACCTCCTTAGCACCAACATCACACACCCTCACTAAGTAGATATTATTGATAAATAAAATGAATAATGTTAACAAGAACAGCCCCATGGGCAACAACAAATAGAAAGTGAGACTATCTAAAGCGGTAACTATGTATACCCATTGCATCTTGACGTATAAAATCATTACAAATTAGAGGATAAGTGAACCACCAGACTTTTAGAATGTTGCTGAGTTGCCAGGGAGGCGAGCTTGTCAACAACGAAGTTACCTTCGCGGTAGACATGAGAGACCTGAAAATAGATTTTATTAAGGGAAGCAAGGCACTGATGCCAATCTCGACGCAAGGTCCATGGAACTTCATTGCATTTGGTTTGAATCAAGCGGACAACGTTAGAATAATCACTTTCAATCCAAAGAGGATGAAAGTTGTAGCGAAGAGCAAATTGAACTGCCTTCATGACTGCTATCAATTCCGCTTCAAAAGTGAATCTTGTGCTTAGAGGAAGAGTAAAAGCACCGACAGACAGACCATTGAATAATCTGAAAATACCTTCAGCACCTGAAGGACCCAGAGCTCCCTTTGAAGCTCCATCCATGTTGACTTTGAACCATCCAGGTCTCGGTGAAAACCAGCTTACTGGATAAAGAACATGAGCTAATGTTGGCAATTCATAAATTATGAGCTTGCAAAAAATAAAAAGCTCAACCTGAGAGTTATTCATGTGTCCCACCTGAAAAATCTCTGCCTTTTTTATGAATTTACATAGAGAGCAAACTACAATAGTAATTGGCATGAAGGAGTCGTTGAAAATTGCTTGATTATGAATCTGCCAAAGTAACCAAAACGTAGAGAAAACTGCAACTCGCCATAAGATTGTGAGCTGACAGGAAAAATTATTCCCCATATTAGCATTATAAAGCTTTAAAGGAGAGCCAGTAACGGGAAAATTAACATGAAAAAGATCTTGCATGGCTTTCCAACGGGCAGTTGCATAGGTACAGGAAACCAACAGATGGTCTATTGTCCCAACCTCACTTATGCAAAGACGACAACAAGAAGCAAAATATAGACCCTTACGTTGGAGGGCATCATCTGTAGGCAAGCAATGGAGAAAAGCTCTCCAACAAAGAAAAGCTCAGCTAGGCAGGAGGTAATGTCTCCAAAGAATTTGACCCCAAGCAACTTTGAGACTAGAAGAGTGATAAAACTGATAAGCCCATTTAATAAAGAATGCTCCATTAGGCAAGAAATGCTAGACAAAAATATTCTAAGAGGTTGCCGAGAAAACTATATTATTCAGGTCATAAATAATATTCAGAAAAAAAGACTCAAACTGCTCCGAAAGGTGCCACTTCCCATCCCAATAAAAATCTTTGATAGAAGATACCAAATTCTTGCAATAAAGCTTATGGATGCAAAGTTTGTCTGCGATAAAGTACCCAAGGAAGTTTGAGGTCCAAAAATTCAGCATCAAAAATTCAGAAGGAGTCCATTGCGAGGAAAACTGAAAATTTGAATAAATATTTTTAATGGAAGGCCACAACGAAGAATGAATGAAAGATGGTCTCGGCGTGCCAAATCTCAAAAATCTAAAATTCTAAAAAAATTGAAAACAAAATTATCACTAGCACAAAGTTTCCAAGCAACCCCGTCGAGCATAGCCTTATTAAGGTAAAAAGGCATTTTAAGCCTAAGTCCCCTTCCTCAATTGGCAAGCAACATTTATCCCAAGTCATAGAGACTAACTTTTTGGAATGAATAGAACCAGTCCATAAAAAGTTTTTGATAGATTTTTCTATAGCTTTTAGAAGAGATGAAGGCCATTTATATATCATAAAGCTATGTAATAAAGAACCATAAATTTTGGAATTAATCAGAGCCAATTTGCTTGCCATGGAGAGAGTGTGACCCTTCCAAGAATCCACTTTATCAATAATTCGATCTGCCAGAGGTTTCAATCAACGGGATTTTAGAGCTCTAATAAACACAGGGACACCCAATTAAATAAAAGGAAAATTACCAGCTTTTATACCACCTCTGGTGCGTAAGTCAGTAGCTCTATATAAAGAGACACCACTGCTAAGAAACATTTCAGATTTTTCCCAATTGACTTTTTGTCAAGAAAATAGCCCATAATCTTCGAAAGTCTTAGTAAGAACAACAATGTTATTACGGGAAGCTTTACAAAATATCAAGATATCATCATCATAAAATAAGTGTGAATGACATGCTAAATTACCACAAAGCATAGGGGCCAAAGCATTCGAATGAACAAGAGAAGAAAGTTTTATGCTTAAATAATCCTCTGATAGGCAAAAGAGAAGGGGCGAAAGTGGGTCATCCTGACGAACACCCTGAGAGATTGAAAAATAACCTTACGGATTACCATTGATAAGAATAGACAACTTTGTTGAAGAAAAGATTACTGAAATCCATTGGCAAAATTTAGCAGAAAATCCAAAACTAGATAGCAGAGCTTGGATGATGTCCCATTCCATTGAATTGAGAGCCTTCCTAATATCAATTTTAAGAGCTATGTTTCCACCCCAACAACCACAATTCATGATATTGCAACATTCAGAGGCTGCTACAACGCAGTCTTCAATATGTTTTCCCTTAATAAAACCAAAATGATTCGCAGAGATAATTCTAGAAGTAATGTTGCCAAGACGGTCTGCAAGAATTTTAGTAATTATCTTGAACAGAAAATTACTCAAACTTATAGGGCAAAATTTATGAACTGAATCTGCGCCAACAATTTTAGAAGTGAGAATCATCAAAGTTGAATTAATGCTACTAAATAAAGAAACCATTACAAAGAAAGATCAGACGGCCAAGCAAAGGTCCAATTCAACAATGTCCCAACAAGATCTAAAAAAACGCCCTGTAAAACCATCTGGGCCTGGCGTGCTATAGGGATCCATATAAAAAACTACAGTTCGGATTACATCATTTGAAGGCATCATAGTCAACATTTAATTTTTTGCATCCAAAACAAGAAGGGGAATCACCTCGGCAATTGAGGAAAGGTCCCTGGGGCGAGGATCAGAAAAAAAGGCTTGAATAAAAATGAACAATATGTTCATTAATGCGAGCTGTCTCAGTTTCAAGAATCCCATCAATCATCAAAGAAGAACCAATGGATTGTGTGCGTCTTCTAGCCAGAAGACTGTGGTAGAATTTGGTGTTACGGTCACCATCCCTTAACCAACCAATGCGACTTTTATCTTTTAAAAGAGTGTCCTGATGAGCCAACTGCTGAGAAAGAAAAATAGAGGTCTCCAGCTCTTTACTATGGAGATTCTCTAGAAAAACCATGAAGCTCAATTTCCTGCTTAATATTAAGAAGATTCTGCTGAGCTTGCGTAATTAAAAGATCAACATTGCCAAAAACTTGCTTGTACCAAGAACGCAGAAAAGTTCTAAGCATCCTCAATTTATACATCATGATAAACATGGGGTGACCCGAAATAGAGAGTGAGCTCTAAAACTCCCTCACCGAGACTAGAAATTTATCATGGGTAGTCCATATGGAGAGGAAGCGAAAAGGTTTATGCATTGAGGCAAATTAGCGGCAGTTGGGAAAAATAAGATTATGATCTGAACAGTGGCACGCAAGAGCATGAAGCTCAATCAAACTCCAATTCTGAAAAGAGATATTTGAGCAAAAAGCCATATCTAAACGAATATCCACCCTATGAGCACCTTGACATTTTTTTTGTCCAAGTGTACAAAGGGCCTTTCGTATCCAAACAGGAAAGAGAACAATTAGCCATAGCAGATGCAAATTCTTGGCATGATTGGGCTTTTGGAGGATGACCCAATTTTTCATAAGCACCAAAACAGGAATTAAAATCACCAATGACAGACCAGCTGTTTGAAATCAAAGAAGCAATTTGCTCTAACTCCGCCCATAAACGACAACGAATGGAGGCCAAGACATTAGCATAGATGTATGTGATGTATTGGTATTGATTATCAATTTGGCACTGAACAGTAATGTGTTGCTCCAAGCTAGAGAAAACATCAACATTTCCTGTGCCAATATCATAAAAAACAAGCAACCAAAGACTAGGCAATCTGGTGAGGTTAGAAGCCACAAAAGATAAATGTAAAGATCTCCAAAAATTAGAGGAAATAGATTTAAAAATAATTTTAGTTCAGCCAAACATAAAAAAGTTGGGTAAAGAGAGCGACAGAAATTAAAAAGAGCATATTGTATAGCAGGGTTGCCCAAACCCCTGCAATTTCAATATAATACATTCATTGAGAAGAATGTGAGAGCGACCTCGTTTGAAGCCTATTACCTATTAGCATAGGAGTTTGCTTGCTCTTACCTTTGTTCTTTGTCTTGTTGGAGGCTATCGACCAATCCTCTTAATTAGAAGCTAGGTCTACCCAAGAATGTTTTGAAATAGCATTCATCTCCGTTTGTGCCAAAATTTGGTTTTCTAGAAGTTGATCTTTGGAAACATTCGCTTCTGTTGGAAGATCCCTGGCATGATGCAACATAGGCTGATTCTCCAATAAGGGAACATTAGAGCTAGATACATCAGCCTCTAATGGAACCTATTTCTGTATGTTGACATCATCTCTCATGTTTGTATAAAGATCAACAGTGTCCAAAAAGCTCCTTTTTTGATTGAGCATCTGAGGATTTTGCATTTGGCAAAACACAAGGCAAGCTGAGTTACCATTTTAGATGCCATTCTTTCCAAGATTTTGATCGTCTTCTTGAAGGAGGTCGCTTGGGTTCAATAGCAGGGGCTTTAAGCTTGTTAGAATTTTGAGAAACTTAGTAAAAAGCAACGACATGGCCAATAGAAATGCAAGATCGACAGAATTCTGGCATGTTTTCATATATTACATCGATATCAAAGAGAGTGTCACTACATTCAATCATCAAAATACATTGTAAATTCACAGCAAGATCAACATCAACTAAAACCCTCACGAAGTGACCAAAGTCACCATCAGTTGTTGCTTTGTCAATTTGGATTGGAGTACCAATGTTACGGGCAATATCCGCTAGTATTTGTAGATCCCAAAATTGTCACACCCGTACCCCAATTCTAAGTACATTTGCATTCATTATGTATTGTATTTACATACAATATATTGATTGAATGTAAGTATAAGTTAATATTTATCGATATAATTATAGAGGAAGGAACTTAATTAAATCAAGTGAAATTTGATGATCCAAATCACTTTTTAAGGTTGTAATCGTCATATCTAAGGCTCTAGTAATTTATTTGGTAAGTATTTTAAGAGTTTTGGTTGATTTAAGTTAGGTTTTGTAAGATGCAGAATTCGGGTTCTAAGTGCCTGATTTTCTTTTAGTCTCTGTAATTCTATCATATCTTGAGCTAGAAAGCTCCAAATTAAGTGTTATTTAATGATTTGAAAACCTTGAAGAGTTATCTAAAACTTTTCCTCTTTGAGCTCGATCTGATTCTGTAATAACCCAAATTTGTGTGGTTATTAATATTAATATTATTACATAATAATTATCATTATTGATATTGACATTATTAATATTTTATTGTTACTATTATTATCTTTACTATTATAATTATTATTGATATTAACATTAGTATTATTTTATTATTACTATTACTATTTTTATTATTATTAATATATATATTATTTATATATATATATATATATATATATAAAGTGAATAGTAAAAAATTTTCTATAAATTGACGTGCGGGCTGCAGGATGAGAAAATGAAAGTTTTTATGCAAAATATTCAGTTTAGTCTTTATATTTTTTCTTTTCTTCTCTTTTCTGTTAACTACCCAAATGACCACCGATTAACACCATATTTGAATCATAGCTTCTTCTTATCATTTTCTACCTTTCTATAGCTTTTATTTTGTGAGAAACCATCTAAAAATGCTCAGAAATTTAGAAAGTACACTCGGTATTAATTCTCAGATCTGCACTGTTCTAGTGGATTTTAGGCGACAAGGTTGGTTCATTTGCATTCCTCACGTTACCAGGAGTCCGTAACCACCAACCACATGTCTGATCTACACCCATAGAATATTTGGCGAATATTTTTAGGTAATTTCGGTTTATTTTTAGATTTAATTGTTCAGTGAATATTTTGAATTATTTGAAGCTATTTTTGTGTTCTACTAATTGTTAGGAACATTTTGGTATATTTAGTTTTATTGGATGTTATGTTTTTCGGTAATGAATAGTGATTCCGATGATGAATAGTGACTCCGATGATGAATAGTATTTTTCGGCAAGGAATAGTGACCAGCCCAGAAATTGTGATTTTGTTTTTAATAAATAGTATAAATTATGAGGATTAATTTCTATAATTGGAGCTAAGTCTGATTCCTCACAGATTTTGAGATAAAAATTCCGGAAGTATTTTGGTGGAAATTTCTTAATTTCCATTTAAATTGTTTTAGTTTACCAAAATAATTTCTAGTAGCCTCAAATGTCATATTTAGGATATTTTCAAGTCAATTTTATTAATTCTTTTCTACAAGTCGGAGTGATTTTTCTAAGTTAGGCTTAAAAATAGTTTTTTAGAATAAATGGAGTTTATTTATAAAATTAGATTAATTTGCATATTTTTGCATATAGTTTGGGGGCTGCATAATTAGATCATAATACGGGATTGTTAAATTGATGATTTGTAAATAAATTTTATGATTTAGGTGCTGGAAAAAGGTAAGAAAAGTGGAGGTGCAAGCCCTTTTAACTTTTTTTTTAATACAACAATAAAATGAGTGTTTTGGTGTTGTTTCATGAACTTGAACTAATATATTTGAGTTCTTTTAAATTAGATTGTTGCTACTTGAAGTACTTGTATAATTTGAAGTTTAGAAACTATAAAGGTTTTGAGTTTGCAAGTTTAATATTTTAATAAGATATGCTTTGATTTGGTAACTTGACTTGATAGTTTTTAAAATGCTACTTTGAGTATCTGAATTGATGTATAAGAATTTATTTCAATTTAGCCTTATTATTATTATTATTTAAAATACTTGAATTATTCAAGTTTTGAAACAATGAAATGATTTCAAGTTCACAAGCTAAAGGTGTTACTATATTATGTTTTTGTTTTACAATCCAATTGAGATTACTTTAGTTACTTGATGATTTAAATGAATTTTAAGCAGCTTCATTTCATTCCTTTAAATTATGATGAGAAGTGGTTTGATTTCGAATACTATGTTGAACTATAAATATGATGGAATTGCTTTGACTGTTTATTTGATGGACATGGTATTTGGTTTTGTGTATTACCACCCTATACGAGTTGTTAAATGTGCAGAGATGATATATGCACATTTGAGATTTGTGATGGTTGTTATTGCGCAATAAACAATAGGGCACTTGATTGAAGGACGGTGAAGGGAGAATGGCCGTTTCGTGCTAATGTAGTTGAAGGGTTAGCCTTCAAGTGCACTTTGAGAGTGAGTTTGTGATGGCCTGTACGTTATGGTTGGGTTGTGATGTTTGCTACAGGGTTGGTTAATACACAT
>CATIWM010057391.1:0-19138 GCA_949671775.1 Mallotus repandus
AAATAATAATAACATAAAAATTAATAAAATTGAAAAATATAATTTCAATTTGTCATATAAGTAATTCTAAATTACTAAATTATGTTTTTAATTAAAATAAATTTGGTGTCATAGCAATATTAAATATTACAACATTTTATAGGATGTTAAAAAATGAATTGAGCAAATATAATTTAATATTAATTTAATTATCTAAAAATTTTAAATTTTGCTAGTTTTAATAATTTTTTGAGAAATTTAAAAAAATATGTGAAAAATGTTAAAAATTGTAAAGTTTATAATTTTTTTATAAATATTAAAAAAATGTATTAAAGTTGTTAAAAAATAAAAAATTTAGAATTTTTTAATTAAAAGTTAAAAGTTTATAATTTTTTAAGTAATTAAATTTTTAAAATTTTGAAAATAATTACCAAATTATTTTTCAGAATTATTTTTAAAAATAACTGCGTTAAACTATTTTTTAATCAATACGGAAACTGAATCACTAATTAAATGATGGTGATGATGATGGTTTTATAGATTATAAATCATGTAGAAAGGGGAAAGGTTCAATTTGAAACTTGAGTTTTTGACCTGGATTCTATATTTTTTTCAATAGGAATTTTTTTTTGAAAATTTAAATATATTAGGTCTTTATAGAGTATAATTAAATTTTATAATTTTTTATAATAATTAAGTTTTATAAACTAATAAAAAATTAATTTTAATAGATATTAATAAATAAAATTGATAATTATTTTAGAAATATATATATAATTTAATTATTAAATTTTAAAAATTTTTAACACCATAAAATAATTTTTTAAAATTGTTTTTAATTTTTCAATTTTTTAAAAAATTTACAATCAATTGATATAAATTTTTAAAAAATGATCAAATTTATTTATTAATATAAATAGAAAATTAATAATTGAACATTTTAATAGTCGAACACAATTTTTTTTATTTTTAATTATTGTGTAAGCTTAAACATTATTGTGTAAATTTAAAAATTTAAACTAATGAATAAAATTTAAAAAAATTTTACTCAATCATTAAAATTATATTTTATGTTAATTATGAATTTGCTATTTACATTAATGAATAAATTTGATAATTTTTTAAAATTATATCACTTAATTTTAAAATTTTTAAAAATTATTTTATAGGTTTAAAATTTTTTAAAATTTTATATAATTAGGTTATATATATATTTCTGAAAAAAATATCAATTTTATTTGTTAGTATTCCTTAAAATTAGTTTTTTATTAATTTATAGGACTTAATTGTAAAAAAAAGTTATAGAATTTAATTATACTCAGTAAGCTCCAATATATCTAGATTTCTAAAATAGAAGTTCCTATTGGGCCAAGAAAAAAAAAAATGGTCTAATGTTCACCTAAGTCAAGAATCCAGATTCCAAATGAAGGAGAATTTCAACTTCACATCTTAACGGTCATTTGGTTTAAGGTTCTGAATGGGAATGGATGTTTATAGTTGTTGCTTGGTTCACTATAAAATTTAAGGTTTTGAAGAGGAACGGGAATGAATATTTATATTTATTGTTTGGTTCATTGTAAAATCGCAATCAAAATATAATTCCTTTGAAATTGAAATTGGAATGCTTTTTATGTTTTTCATAATATTTGTTTTTTTTAAATATTAAAATAATATATAATTAATAAAATAAAATAAATTCTTTAATTTTTGAAATAATTTTATAATTTTAAAAATTTATAAGTGAGTTTTTTAAATAATGTATAATTAATATTATAATTATAACATTTACACTATATACACAATATTTAAATAAATAAAACAAAAATATTCATATCATAATTTACAAATAATATATTAGTACATAACATCATCATTTGATTAATTTTTTCTAAATATTAATAGTCATTTTAAATATATTTTAAATCATTTAAGAATTGAATTCTTCAGGAGCAACATTAATAAGAAGACAAAAAATATAGTCTTCAAAGGTTGTGTGGGGCTTGATAACAAACTCTCAATTTATTTGGTTCAGTTGTAAGAATATTTGCAGCATGCAAAGTTTGAGAACTAGTAAAACCCAATTTAAAAACTTACCAACACTTTGTTGGTTTTATCAACTATTTCTTGTTCGCATTCCTCCCTATGGGACCAATTATTTGCCATAGTAGCAAGACGTGTATTCATATTTTCTATGAATTTGTTGAAGTTAGTAGACACAGTAAAAATGCAGTTTTTTGTAGATCTTCACTCTCCTTCAATTTCTTAGCCATTTGCTTGCTCCTTTTTTCTTACCTTTTTAAATTCAGAATGAGAAATAGATTGAGTTATAGATATGGCATCATCCTCTTCATTATCATCATTAGTAGAATTCCTCTCATTTGCCATTTCTTTTTCCATATCTTGTATGGCATCATCAAATGACTCAATATCTTTGCTATAGTAGTCCGATCTTTGCCAATTAACTCTCCAATTTCATTAAAGAAAGGAAAGGATACATTTTAAAGACCCTTTGTATCCTTATGAATCTGTCAATATCATAAAAAATATTTTGATATATCAACCAATGGTTTGATAAATATCCCAATATCCCAAATAAAAGGGAACTAATAATTAAGAAGATGGATACATTAATGGTAAATAGTAAAATATATTGAATGTATATACATTTGTAGCCCCTTGTATGTGGTATAATTTGTCAGTTTAACACCCCAACTTACAGTTTTGTCATTTTAACACTTAAAACTTGTCTAAAATGCACTAATATGATGATATAATGCATCTACCACTTTCTGCACTTGTCACTTTTTATTAGTTTGACGCCTCTAATTGTAGCTTTTAGTCAATCAAACCCTTGAGATGTGACACATGTTGTTTTGCTATTCCATACCACGTGTGCTGATAGAGGTTTCAAAATTGTATTTTAGATAAGTTAAGGTGTTAGGAGGGAGTCATGAATGTATAATGCCTATATTAAAATGGAGTGGGCAAGTTCCACATAATCAATATACAATAGAAGCCAAAAGTTAGAAGATCGATACGTATGAATACATACACATTTTGAAAATAAGATTTAAAGCTAAGCCAAGAAACAAATGTTAGCCAAAAGTTACATGTCAAATGTGAACCTATACCCTTGAATAGAAAATAGATGATGCTTTTTTCTCGAACTATTGAAAGAATCATGGATTTGTAACAAAAGACAGAGAACAAAAGTTTTGCCTTAAAAGAATTAGAAATGGCAAAATCTAAATTAATATATATATATATACACACACATACCAAAAGTACACATTGGACCCTAAACTTTAGGTCGAGGACTAGATTGGACCCTTCTATATTTTTTTTCCTATTTGGAATTTTATTGCCCAATATTGTCTCAAATTGGACCTTACCCAAATGGAGGCCCAAACAGACATTAGAGACTGATTTGCTGGACTTGTAGGACTCACTAATCTTATCTGACTCATATGCCACGTCACAACAGACCACCCCACTACACACCCACTCTCCCTTTTTACTCTTTTGTACATATAATCCCTAAATTATCAAATATCTTCTATAATGTATTCCCTCACAACCATAAATTATTTTTTCATTTGAAATCAAGGATCATCAATTCTTTGTTCTTTCAATTCATTGACAATAGTACATGCAGGGGGATTAGAGTAATTAGAAGATGGAAACCCCATCATCATCAAGTTCATCATCTTCTTCTTCTCAAATATGTCATTCAAGAATGATGCAAAGAGGTGAAAGATATTGCCGATGTGGTGCTCAAAAGGTATTATGGACATCCTAGACAGATTGCAACCCTGGCTAGAGATTCTATAGATGTCTAAATTATAGTGTAAGATGTGGTTGTAGTTTTATTTAATTGGAAGATGAGTTTTTGTTTTTGAAAGTGTAGGAAGATGTGTTTAAATTTATATTTTCTAATAAAATGACTTTTGTGCTTGATTTAAATTTGGAGTCACCTAGAGAAAGAGTTCCCTAAAAAGGATGTGGTCATTTTATTTGGTATAATAATAAAAGGGTGTAATCGAGCAGAGTCAAGTCGACACTGTACTAAGCTCATGCTTGACTCGATATTAAAACTCGAAGCTCGAAACTCAACTCAAACTCGATCAAGCTTCTTTTTTAAAACTCGAGGTCAATTTGATAGAAGATTGAATATACTCAAGCTCGACTCGACTTGACTCGATAACATATATATAATTTCTAATATTTTGTCATTCATGCTCAAATAATAAGATTTATAAAGTTCAAATAAGCTCAATAGAATTCAAATTTAAAGTAATAATCCAACAAATTGTAACTTACAACAAATTGAAATAATTTTCCTCCATAAAGCAAATTTTTATTTCTTGAAAAGGTGTCAACCAAAATCCTAATTGCAACATCATTGTTGGTGGCATAATCTACCAAAATAGTATACACCTTATTCTCAATACTTCAAACACTTGCAAATATTATAAGGTATCTCAACACCACGGTGAGGAGGAAGTAGATGAATAAAGCTAAGAACACACTTTTCTAATTTCCAATTAGAGTCAATGAAGTGCCCGGTGAGAACCATGTACTCAATCTTTTGATTAGTTTATCTCCACATATTTGTTGTCACACTAATCTTATTGACATTATTCAATAGTGACTTCAACTTTTTATTTTTAATTTCATAAACTTGCATACAATCTTTTTAATTATGATGCGTGAAATTTTCTCTCGCTTAGGCATGTCATGCCTTTGCATTATATTGAAACCTTCTTCCTCTACAATTGTAAAAGGATGCTCATGCATGAGGATCCAATATGCAATTGCCTCTCTCGTTTTCAACATGTCAAACTTTCTGTTAGTAAGAGTGAATTTAATAAATTCACCATCATTTGGATCTATGGTATACAAAGTAATATTTTATTGTTGTTATTTAAAAATCCTACGCCTCAAACATCCATTTAAGTGTCTTGAGAAATGAGAGGTGCTTTTACTTGATAGAATGGACAAATTAGTCTTACAATGGTTGCATTAAGCTTTCTTGCTTCCATCGGGAAGTATCAGTTTTTTCAATTCCAACCAAACTGCAGATGTCTTTGGTCGCTTTTTCATTTCAAATTGAGAATCACCCTCTTATATATTATGATCTTTAGTAGTTTCAGTAGTAGTAGGCATTGCATTTAGATCATGATCTGAAACAAGTTTATCACTACATAAATCTTGCTCCAAAGGTACATCAACTTGGGTAGAGGAAACTTCAAGTTGAGAGGAAGACATATCTGAAAAAAATTTTAGTAAAATATAGTTAGTAAATTTTTGAAACAGTATAGAGTTTGAATTTACTGAAGCATAATATATCATTTCTAAAGGCCATTATGCATTAAGAGATCAAGGAGTAATCGGCAGTCTCATGTTACATAACTAACGCAGTTTCATATAATATAACCAATGCAGTTTCATGTTACAACACCAAATTATTTTTAAAAAGCAAGAAAAATTAATTTATTAGGCATCGGTTCCAATAATAAATTGGTCAAAAATTTTGCAATCTTGGTATCAATAAGCCAAATGGTTCAACATCAAGGACTGTCAATATAATAGGGTGGCTATATCTGAAACAAGAAAAATTTATACCCATATGATAGAAGAGTCCTTAAACAATTCATAGGCCATAAATAACTAATAATTGTATCTCCAGGAAAAATATGCTACTCATACAGTATTTATTTAATAAAAGCTATTTATTGATTTATTTATTTAATAAGAAAATGACAAATAGTTACCAATTAACAAAGTACTATAAATGCTTACAAAAAAAATTAATTTTCTATGGCCATCAATCAATTAATGGCTCTATTATCATTTAAACAAAATCCATTTCCCTTAATTGAGTTGTGAATGAAGAATAAAACAAGAAAATGAAGAAAATGGACCCACATTCACAAAGACCTACCCACATTACTAATACGAAAAAAATTAATTCACAAAGTATCCACATTACTCTGCAATTGTCGAGGACCAAGCCAATTATAAGAAAAAATTACTCTACTAATGCAAGTAACTAATACAAATAGTCATGCAATTATAAGAAAAAAAATTGAAAAAATAAAAGATTGGATTGGAGCAAAGAACAAAATAATATATTATAAAAAAAGAAATTAAAAACATAATGAATAAGATAAGATCATAAAGGCGCACAAAAAAAAAAAAAGAAGGGCACTTGATCAAACCATTCTCATTGAAGACTGGAGGCTAAAGCAAAGAAGAACAACATACCCACAAGTTGGTTTATAAAAAAATTAAGATAAAGATGGAAAAATGGAGATTGAAAATGACTATAAAGGCATGAAGTAAAGGAAATTTTAGCTTGTAAGAAAATTAATTATAAGATTTAAGTGCAAGAAAATTTTTACAAAGAAGAAGGGAGCCACTGCATAGGAGATAGAAGTGGTCAGCAACAACCCATGTCTCAATTATTCTTAACTAGAATTTTTTTTAGTTTACTTTTATAGTTAGGGTAAAGTAGTAAATATTATAAAATATAAGGGTAAACTCATAAATATATCAAAGCTCGATAAAGCTTTAAGCTTACTGAGTCGAGTATTATGAAGACTCAAGCTCGACTCGACAGACTACTCGAGTAGCTCGACTCGATTAATATCGAGTCAATTTTAAACTATTTTTGAGTTGATCCCGAGTAGTTCATGAGTCGGCTTGACTCGATTACACCTCTAGTTTGATAGAGAGATGGACTTTAGAGCAAAGGAGGTCATCAATGGACTAAACAAGAACGCAAGAGATTAAAACAAGAAAATAAAGAGTTGAGGAAATTTATAGATCATTTTACAAATTTTTTAAGCCCCCTTGTATCAATTAAAGAAATAAGATAAGATGTTAAACTCTTAAAGCAAGATAATGTAGCAAAAATGGAGAAATGAGAAAGCAACTAAGAAGAGCATATGTTACTGTTATCTTGTCATGGTCTTTGTTTATGTTTTTTATTTTATTCATGTATTAGACCTGTTACAAATTTAATGAAAGGCGGTGAACTAGCATCAAATTTCATGTGTTTTTTTTATTCATGTATTAGAAAAATCTATAATGAATGAAAGTAAAGGAAATTATGATTTCCATTGAAAATTAGTTCTGCAAATACACCTGCTTAAATTTCAATCATATAAATGTTTGAATATAAGCAGAAAGACATCCTGTTTATCTAAATATTGCAGCCAACTACATAAGCTATTAAGGTAGCTAAAATATGAACAAAAAGAATTACATGTCCTGATTAGTTATGAAGAATGACTATATCATGCATGTAGTTCCTAAGGAACTTGATTCGTATAAAAAGAGTAATCTAGTTCCTGTAGGAACTAATTCAGCCAAAAAACATCATCATTGTTTAGGGTTATGGTAGGTAAGCATCCTTGAAACTTTTATGAAGCTTTTTGATTTTTTATTGTCTTTGTTGTTCTAGTTGTCTGCTGGTTATGCATGCTAACCCTTGCCATTTAAAGCTTTAAGGCTTAAATGGAAGATTGGTTGGTTGACTCACTTTTGCGCCATCACTAGTAAATTCAATCTTTATAATTCACTCATCACTGGTTGATTTACACATCCTTCTTGATCATCACAACTCTCTTTCACTTGGAATCAGAAAGTGTATCTCTGGATCAAGATTGCCAAGCACTGATGCATAACTGACTGTGGGAGTAGCTCCAATTACAATTTGCTCAATAGGCAATCCAGGCTGCATTTGACAAAAATCTCTAATTAGAATTAAACATTGCATATTAATAAAAAAAAAGAAGTCAAATTAGTTATACTGCTCACATTATAAGTCATGCTACCAGTAACATCATCTATGTAGTAGCCTTGTCTAATATTTATGCCCCTAAACATTCTACCTCTATTTGAACCACTAGTTGTGTCTTTAATTTTTTCTTCCCCTTAGCTTTTGATGCACTCACAGAAGTACTTATAGCTGGTTGGGCACTATGACTTTAAGTTGTTTGGGCTACTATGGCATTAGTACTTTGAGCTACTGGGCATTTGCACTTGCAACTACATTAGTTGATGACTAGCAGCTCAAAGAAAATAAATTAAATATGCAGCCAATAAAGATAAACTAGTAGAGTATAAAAGTAAATAAACAAGTTTTAAGGCATCTTGTTATGTCCCACTCGGTGACAAATAGCACATAAAATCTGTGAGCCTTTTCTTGACAGCGTATAAGCACTACTGTTCTTTTAAGGCTTATTTTTGCTTCTAACCCTCTTCGTTTTTTGTCTACCTGACATCTTAACCACTGGTGGAGGCTTAATTAGCCTAAATTGGTCACATTTCATGAAAAGCTTTTCTAGCATAGGTTGCATGGGGTGTTTGTAAGTTACCACATACATCAACTTGTGATACCACATTGAAATTTAAGACATAGGCTCAGTTCTTGCATGTCTCATTACACATATCGCATTAGAGCATGAGATGCCTGTTAGATCCCATGCTCTGCACGTACATAACTGCTTATTAAGAAAAATAGTGTGCCTATCTGGTCCATCACTAATTTTATAGTCTGAAGTCCCATTAAATAGAACATTGGATCCACAAGCAACAACAACATTTTCTTTGAAAATCTCTGTGCATTCAGAACTCCAATTTGATATCCATTTATCAACATATGCTGTATTAACTGCTAACCTTTCTAATGTAGTTGTTCTGATATCATCCAATATTAATATAATGGGCTTAAATCTTGCTTGCAAAATGGTGGAGTTGAATGTTTCATACATGTTATTCTCCACTAAGTCTGACTTACACCTAGTGCTGAAAAAAGCCTTACACCAATTTGCATGGTTATATTTCATTAAATCTTCAACTGCTCCCTTACGGACTTTACTTAATTTTTTCAAGTCTTCAAACTCTTCTGGAAATATGCTCTATGCATATATCCAAAACTTCTTTTTCATTTCCCTACCTGTCCATTTTTTAAACTAATTTGCATATATGTGCCTTGCACACCATCGATGCTCAGCCATAGCCAGTACATTAATGACTTCTTGCAACAATCCCTATAAAATTCAGCTACATAGATTAGTAGGCAGTATATTCCCTTAAAAATAAAAAATTTAAAAAATTCAAATGGGAATTACATGTAAGAACTTGACCTTTTGCATGTCTGATATAATAGTTAATGCTTTCCATTAATCTTGTATAACTAGCTCTTTCACAAGCTATTTGCAGAAATCACTTATAATTTAATTTGTTCTCCTTATCTGTGATAGCCTATGCAATTGGAAAAATATGATTTTATGCATCCTTTCCAACAGCTAGTAACACATCCCCCTTCACTTTACCCTTTAGAAAACTACCATCTAAACCTATTATAGGTCTACAACCTTCTTTCTAACCTTGTTTCAATGCCGAAAATCATATGAACATTCTCTTAAACACTCGCTTTCCTTCTTTCAAGTTGTCTTTATCAAAATCAATCTCACATTTGTTTCTAGGATTAGTTCTCTTAACCTGATCAACATATGCTTCTAGTTGACTAAACTCAGCTATAAAACTGCCTTCTAATTTTGTTAATAGTTTTCTTTTTACTCTCTTTATTTTAAATATAAAAACATTGAGCCTCATTTTAGTTTTAATTTCATCCACTAGGTCTTTTCTTTTTATTTTTAGATTCCTATAAACTTGTCTTTGAAATGACTTGTAAGAAAATCAGTTGTTGCCCTTAAGTTATTAAATGTCCTATAACAAGTATGCTGAGGGTTCAAAGTCTTAACACACATTCCCCTATTTTTTCCATCTTTTGATACCAACATGACAAATAGATAACCATTAGATTTGCAAGTTGATCTTATCCTAGTACGCTCATTTGGTTTCAGTCTTAAATCTTTGCCTTTAGCTACACTATATTTGGCAATTACTTCTCTAACTTCATTAGCATTACTAAAGGTCATGCCAAGCATAAAATGTGGATTATCATCATCCAAATCATATCTAACTTTTTTCCTACTTTGCCTTATTACTTCGATAGATGGAGCTTCATGTTGCTCTTCCATTTCCTCTTAGCTTCTAATTCATCTTCCTCTCCTTCATATTCATTCTCTCCACTCTCTTCGACCTCATCTATATCATTCTCATCATCATTAACCTCACTAGCTTCATCATTTTGATTCACCTCAGCAGCTTCAACCTCTGTAGTCTACTCACCAACTTCATTAACATCGACATCTTTAGAGGTAAATCAGCTTTGCCCTCTTCATTCACATCAGCTTCAACCTCTTCATTAACCTCAGTAGCTTCATCTTCATTAATCTCGCCAACTTTAACCTTATTTTTAGCCTAATTATCACCCACAGGTTCACCCTCATCATCTCTAAACACCTCACTTATATATGGATCATTTTCATCTACAAATAGGATTTTATACCAACCATTAAAATTTGTCCTTGTAGATAAACCTACACTACTAACATGATGTTTCGAATCCACATTGCTACATTATGTTGGTGCTTCATTAATACAGGCTCCATCATTAATCATATGGCGATTGACATTCTCATTGACTATTTTATTTTAACCCTTACTATTTGTGTCCTTCCCATCCCCATATTCAAGCAAGTTACAATCTACATTTAAGTGTGGAACATCAACCTCATATTCTGTATAAACATGCATGTCCTGACATCCCATATTCATTCTAATATGCTTCACTGTTGTCATAATACTATTATCATCTTGTAACAAAAATAGTCCATTATCTAAATTTTTTCCTGGTTTAAGTGCAAATATTTTCTTAACATCGAGATATCCTAAATAAACATTATACTTCTTAAGTATATAAGAGTAACTCAAGTAATCAATATCAAAATTCTTTACAATATCTTCTTCTCCATCCACATATGACAACTTATGATTATATTCCTATTTTCCACCAGAGTGAAATACCTAATCTATTGTCTCCATATTTCATGACATATAGAATAAAAAAATAATTAGAAACCATTATTGTATTTACTTCTTTTATAAAGTCAAACAATCAAGCAACCAAACAACTATATACCTGGACCACTTCAATTTTAATAAATCAATATGCAGATCTAAATCTTTTTTATTAAAAAAATACAAATTGTAGTTATTATTATATTATTATTCACTTATTAAATAAATGACACAAACTCAAATCCCTATACCACTTCTAATTTTAAAAACCCCAATTTTCTTATCTCTAAAACCCTAAATTTTCATTGTTAATTACACACGCTAATCATTGTCATTATATAACTAATCTTCTATTTAATAAATGTTTTATTTTTTGTTAATAAAGTTGAACACATTCATGCCACAACCAACCTTAATCTCGAAGCAAATGAGGTAACTTTAAAAAGTCACATATCTTTTTGCATGTAGTAATTAATAGCAAAGTTTGAACAGTGGCTTCTTAAGCAATAAAGACTATTTGGTGGGGTGAGGTTAAATATGACAGCGACGTGAATGTGCTTATTGTAAGGAAGAAGATAATACAAAAAGGTGAAGAAGCTTCTGCCTTTCCTTTTTCACTTCCTTTCTCTTTTGGCTAAAACTCCTTATAGTGTACAGCCATGCACGTTTTAGTGTATGGCCATGCACGTTTTAGTGTATGGCCATGCACGACGGAAGATAAAAACCCCTTATTTTATTAGGGTTTCCTTTTGTTGTTTTGGAAGTTATTTGTTTCTAACTTTATTTCTAATTAGGTTTACATTATAAATAGTCGTCTTAAGGTTGTAAACAAACCAATTGTTGAATTTTATTCGATTGATATCAATTATTTGAGAGGTTAGAGTCCTTTCTTTGGTTTTTAAAAGAACTTTGTGAATTTTATCAAGTGAAGACTTGGTATATTCAAACCTAGTTTAATTTAAACTTGAAATTGGCTTAGTTCAATACTAGGTTTTCATTGAACGACCTTTAGTTCTTTGTAACTAAGGTTCTTAAGTACGACTTATTTAAGGGTCGTATTGGGAGTTAGAGTTTTCTCGCTTGGTTCATTGAACGATCCTTGGCAAAGACATCAACATTGAATATGAGTTTAGTACAGGTTAACCACATTCATATCATTTAGTATCAGAGCTTTGGCTCAATAATCAAGTATGTATCTTTATTTTAATTGCTCTTCTCATTTTTAAGAAAAAATTTCCAAAATTTTTCTAGTCTTGTTTCATTCGGTCCTTGTGTGTTGAAACAATTATCAACTCTATTCTCTTTGTAATTCCTTTTGTTCCTTTGTTATTCCTACCATCATTCTCATTTATATTTTATTGTTTGCATTTGTGTTAGTTTAAAAAATAAAAAAAAATTGCAAATTCAAAAAAAAAAGGAAATTAAAAAAAATCAAGTCAAGTGAAATTCACTTTAAATCCGAGTTGGGTATCCAAATTCAAGCGCTTTGCCTATTTCAATTCTAAATTATTCTTAAAGTTACATTTTGGGTAGTTTAAAATGTTTATTCTAAATTTTCTTGTTCTCGTTTTGTTTGATTATTGTCTTTGTTTGTTGCGTTTTCCTTGGTTCCAATAGTCAATTTGAGTTTGATAAAACTTTGTTTGAATTATATTAAGCTTAATTTGATAATTAGTAACTTTAGTTCCATAAGAAGAATTAGAGAGAGGTAAAAGGCGAGTGGTGAGCTCTTTGGAGGGTAAAAGCCAAAATTGAGTGAAACACGAGTGTTGAGTGACATCTTTCGAGTATAAACACTTGAGGGAGTGTTACTTATGAGGTTCTTTTATTTCTTTATTCATAATGACATGTCCAAGTAGAGTAGATAAGGATCCCGAATGGAAGCTCTTCATGAAAGCAATGCAAGATCAGATGGCACAATGGTTGACTAGCCATAACAAGTTCAAGAGCGATTAGGAAGAATAGAGCAAAGTCAAACCACAGGTGCCACAAACAATTCAAATCAAAATGAACCTAGAGAAGTCTAAAGAGGAAGATGGGCTGATTAAGATGATAAGTCTATTGATGAGAGTGTACAGACACGTGGGAGACAAAATCACAATCTTGGGAGTATAAAAATGAAAATTCCTATCTTTCATGGTAGAAATGATCCTGAAGCATATCTAGCATGGGAAAAGAAAGTTGATTTTATGTTTGATTGTCACAACTACTCTAAAGAAAAGAAAGCCAAGCTTGTTGTTGTTGAGTTTGCTGATTATGCACTAGTGTGGTGGGATCAGTTAGTGTTAACAAAAAGGTGTTGTAGAGAAGAATATGGAAAGAAATGAAGGTTGTCATGCAGAAGCGATTTGTGCTAAATCATTATTATAAAGACTTGCATAATCGGCTTCAAGGCCTTAGACAAGGGTCAAGAAATATTGAAGACTATTACCAAGAGATGGAGATGATTATGATACGGGCTAAGATTAATGAAGATCATGAATAGACCATGGCTCGTTTCTTGAATGGGGTCGAACAAGGAGATTGCTAATGTTATGGATTTGCATCTATATGTTGAATTAGAAGATATGTACCATATGACACTTAGAGTGGAGCAACAAATTAAGGGTAGAACTTCTAAATCTCCTGTGACCACAACAACATCCAATTGGAAAATAAAATGGAAAGAGGGTGATAAAAGCACTTCCAAGCCTAAATATGAAAAAGAAGGCAAGGAATGAGGGACTTCAAAGCAAGTTGAAGCACCCAAACCTAAAACAAGTTCCATTGAATGTTTTAAATGCAAGGAAGAGGATACATGCAACGAGATTGTCTAAACAAAAAGGCCATGATCATTGTTAATATGGAGTATGATAGTGAAGATGATAAGATGCCCCCACTTGAAGATGCAAGTGATGTTGAAGAAGATCTTAAAGAGATTAACTACAAATATTTTCTAGTTATAAGGCGCACATTGAGTACACAAACAAAGGTAGAAGAAGATGAACAACGAGACAACATCTTCCATGCAAGGTGCCGAGTTAAAGGCAATGTATGTTGCTTAATCATTAATGGAGATAGTTGTACAAATGTAGCTAGTACTTTGTTAGTTAAAAACTTAATTTACCAACTTTAAAACATCCTAAACCATATAATTTACAATGGTTGAATGATTGTAGAGAAGTTAGGGTTACTAAACAAGTACTTGTCCCTTTTTCTATGGGAAAATATGTTGATGAGGTCCTTTGTGATGTTGTGCCCATGTAAACTGGTCATGTTCTCTTAGGGCAATCGTCAAAATTTGATAGAAGAGTTGTTCATGACGGTTTTACCAATAAATATTCATTTGTCATGAATGGTAAAGAAATTGTACTTTTACTTTTGTCACCCAAAGAAGTTTATGAAAATCAAATGATAATGAGATAGAGAACATGCACATGAGAGAGAAAAAGAAAAGAATGTGTAGCAAAAGGAGAGATGTGAGAAAACAAATGAGGGGTGTGAGTAAAGAGTGGAAAAAGGAGAGCTAAGGGTGGATGCGCAAAAGAAAAGAGAGGCACCTGCAAAAGAAGAGATTGAGGGGAAAAAGACAGGAAAACAAGTGAGTTTCTATGCAAAAGTGAGTGATGTCAAGAGAGCATTTTTTTCCAAAATGCCAATAATTGTACTTTTGTACAAAGAGGCATATTTAGCTATTAACAGACTTGACGTTTCTTTGCCTAGTGTTTTTATGTCTCTTTTACAGGAATATGAGGATGTGTTTCCCAAGGAGGTGCCCAAAGGATTACCACCCTTAAGAGTGATTAAGCATCAAATAGATTTCATTCCGGGTTCCCAAATTCCAAATAGACCACCATATTAATGTAATCCCGAGGAGATAAAAGAGTTGCAACAATAAGTAGAGGAATTATTTAATAAAGGAGTGATTAGGGAAAGCATGAGCCCATGTGTCATAACCGTTTTGTTGGTACCCAAGAAAGATGGTTCGTGGCGTATGTGTGTTGACTGTAGAGCTGTCAATAAAATAACGGTAAAGTATCGCCATCGTATTCCTCGTTTGGATGACATGCTTGATGAGTTATATGGTGCATGTATTTTCTCTAAAATTGATCTTAAAAGTGGTTACCATCAAATTAGGATGAGAGAAGGGGGTGAATGGAAAACTACTTTTAAAATAAAGCATGGGTTATATGAGTGGTTAGTTATGCCTTTTAGGTTGACTACTGCACCTAGCACTTTTTTGAGATTAATAAACCATGTTTTGCGTGCATTTTTAGGAAAGTTTGTAGTTGTTTATTTTGATGATATACTTGTTTATAGTAAGTCATTAGATAAACATCTTGAGCATGTTCATTTGGTTTTTGATTTTTGCACAAAGAAAGATTGTTTGTTAACCTTAACAAATGTTCTTTTTACATAACTAAACTTGTTTTCCTAGGGTTATAGTAACTACACAGGGCATTGAATTAGATGAAGAAAAGGTTAAGGCAATTAAGGAATGACCTACACCTAAATCGGTTAGAGAAGTTCATTTATTCCATGGATTGGCAAGTTTTTATAGAAGATTTGTTTGTGATTTTATCATTATTACTGCTCCATTGACTGAAGTGATAAAGAAGAATATGGGATTCAAATGGGGAGATGCATAAGAGGGAGCATGTAACATGCTTAAGGATAAGTTGATTTCTGCCCCCTTACTTTCTTTACCCAACTTTACTAATACTTTTGAAATTGAATGTGATGCCTCAAGTTTGGGTATTGGGGTTGTTCTTATGCAAGAAAGAAAGCCAATCGCTTACTTTAGTGAGAAATTGAATGGAGTAGCCTTAAAGTATCCTAAATATGATAAAGAGATGTACGCGCTAGTTCGAGCCTTACAAACATGGCAACATTAAAGGGACAACAAAAGCTTAACAAAAGACATGACAAATAGAGTGAGTTTATTGAGTCTTTTCCATATGTCGTAAGGTATAAGCAAGGTAAAGAAAATATAGTTGCTGATGCATTATCTCGAAGATACACACTTCTTTCTATTCTTGATGCCAAGTTATTAGGTTTTGAATATATAAGGGATTTATATGCTAATGATCATGACTTTAGCAAGTTTTATGATGCTTGTGAAAATGTTACCTTTGAAGGGTACTATAGGCATAATGGTTTCTTATTTAGGGATAATCGATTATGTGTGCCTATAAGTAGTATGCGTGAACTTTTAGTAAGGGAAGTGCATGAAGGTGGATTAATGGGACATTTTGGTGTTGCTAAGACTTTAGATGTTTTGCATTATCACTTTTATTAGCCTAATATGCGTGTTGATGTTCAAAGAATTTGTGATAAGTGCATTATGTGTAAGCAAGCTAAGTCTAAGTTTAAGCCTCATGGGTTATATATGCTATTACCCGTACCTAGTATGCCTTGGATTGATATCTCCATGGATTTTATTTTGGGATTACCTAGGTTTAAACGTGGTAATGATTCAATATTTGTGGTTATGGATAGATTTTCTAAGATGGCACATTTTATTACTTGTCATAAAACTGATGATGCTTCAAATATTGCTAATCTTTTCTTTAAAGAAATTGTGCGTTTGCATGGTATGCTTAGAACTATCGTTAGTGATAAGGATGCTAAATTCATAAGTTATTTTTGGAAGACTTTGTGGGGTAAATTGGGGACTAAGTTATTATTTTCTACTACATGTCACCCCTAAACTAATGGTCAAACTGATGTAGTAAATCGCATTTTAGGACACTTATTGCGCACATTGATTAAAAAGCATTTGAAAGCATGGGAAGAATGTTTGCCATATATTGAGTTTGCTTATAATCGTAGTGTGCATTCATCTACTCATTATTGTCCATTTGAAGCTATTTATGGTTTTATTCCTTTGAGTCCATTAGATTTGTCTCCTTTGCCAGACAATATGAGAGTTGATCTAGATGGTAAAAAGAAGACTGATTTTGTTAGAAAATTACATGAAAAGTGTGCATGCATATTGAGCAAAAGAATTCAAATTTTGCCCAACAAGCTGAAGGAGAGGTTTCCTAGTTTGTGCAAATCTAAATTGCATCCTAAAGGTTATGGCCCTTTTCAAGTTCTAGAGAGAGTTAATGATAATACTTATAAGATTGACTTGCCTGGTGATTATGGTGTTAGTGCTACTTTTAATGTTTTTGACTTATCTCCTTTTGATTTTGACGAGGTTGATGATTCGAGGACGAATCTTCTTGAGGAAGGAGGGAATGATGCAAACCAAGCAAGCACCAAGCTTGATGATTCGCTCAAGTATAAGGGACTAATGACAAGAGCAAGGACAAAGAAGTTCAAACAAGCATTGAATTCATTTGTTCTTTATAGTATGAGAAATATGGTGGATTTAACTTCAAGTGCAAGCATGGAGCTGAATAAGGGAGGATTTAAGCTAGTTAGCTTAATTTCATATTTTGAGCCTTTGTAGCATGCTTTAGTACTTTGGCCATAACTTTTGTTACAGAAATCTGATTGAGGTGATTCAAAATGTTATGGAAATCTAAGATAGAGGGCTATATAATTTATAAGGACCACTTTGGCAAATTCAACAGTTTATCATGCATAGATGTGCATCCAAAGTGCACGACCATTCCTAGTTTGGTGTTTTGAGTGCACAGTCGTGCACCTTCTGATGCACGCCCATTCCTAAGAGCTATTTCTGATGAGCTTTTGGAGTGCACAGTCATGCACCTTTTGATGCATGCCCATTTGTGAGAGCTATTTCTAATGAGCTTTTAGAGTGCACAATCGTGCACATTTTAGTGTACAACCATGCACGACGGAAGATAAAAACTCCTTATTTTATTAGGGTTTCCTTTTGTTGTTTTGGAAGTTATTTGTTTTCAACTTTTTTTCTAATTAGGTTTACATTATAAATAGCCATCTTAGGGTTGTAAACAAACCAGTTGTTGAATTTTATTTGATTGATATCAATTATTTGAGAGGTTAGAGTCCTTTCTTTGGTTCTTAAAAGAACTTTGTGAATTTTATCAAGTGAAGGCTTGGTATATTCAAACCTAATTTAATTTAAACTTGAAATTGGCTTACTTCAATATTAGGTTTTCATTGAACAACATTTAATTCTTTGTAACTAAAGTTTTTAAGTACATGTTATTTAAGGATCTTGTTGGGAGTTAGAGTTTTCTCACTTGATTCTTTGAACAATCATTGGCAAATACATCAACATTAAATACGGGTTTGATACAGGTTAACCACGTTCCTATCACATGCAGTTTTCATATTTAACTAATAAACAAAGTATTGAACAAGTAGAGGAATGACTTATTCATCTATTATTTGATCAAGACGGCACTCAATTGGAAGATAACAATACATAGTTGACTCTGCTAATTATTAGCTAGTTAATCAATCAAAGTTTAAAAAAAATATATATATATATATAGAAAGACTTATCCATATGAAATGGTATAAGCTTTACAATATTTTGCATAAATACTTCTCTTGCATTATATTATTTTTCTTGTGTCATCCTATAAAATTCAGATTTATTTAACATTTCAACAATAACTTAATATTTTCATTTTAATATTTTCCTTCTAGAATTTATATGTGAATCAACTTTTATCCCATGTAAAGAAAGCTTGTGATTAATTAATTTCTCAATTCAAATTAAATATTTATTTGTTTAAGTATTGTCTTGCTTATATATTGGATCTACAGCAATTTTCTACAAACACGCTGTTCATTTGCAATTTTTTTTTTCTATAGACCGAGCGTAGAAAATTCCAACTACTTCAGACAAGATCGTGTACTGCCACATAAAAGCAACATCGTCACTTTGTAATCAATTGCACTGATTTATTTCCATTACTTTTTTTTTTTTCCTTTTCCATAAAATATTGAAGTAATTTATATTCTTTATCAGTTATGTAACTACTTTTTTTTTCTAAAAATTATGTTTATTTTAACTTTCACATAAATTAACAAATATAATTAATATAGTTAAAAATTAATTTTTTTAATATACCCTTCAATTAATATTAGACAAATTATATTACTTTACTAAATTATATGATTCATATAAAACTAAATTAGATAAAAATTATAGAAAATTAACAAATTTAATTATCAACTTAAGAAAAAGACAGCCTGTAATTTGGGATAAAAAAATAAATTTATAGTTTTGAGATAGATGATGTATTAATTTACTTTTTCTTCACAAATTTGTTCAATCTATAGAACTTCAACATAA
>CATIWM010057397.1:0-15004 GCA_949671775.1 Mallotus repandus
GAAAGTTGGGGTAATTTGGTGGAAAAATAATTGAATTCACTTAAAGTATAGGAAAGTACCTGGAAACAAGAAATCCACTTTGAGGGATTAAAGAATTGGCATGGAACTTCATGGTTTTTGTTTATCTCTATAATGATACGAAAGTACTTATAGACTCTAGATGGAAATGCCTTTATTTGATTAACGACGGTTGCACTTAAGGATTTTAGGCCATGTTCTCCAATCATTGCATGTATTCATTATTTGTTATGATTCATTGATTAATTTGGAATTGTAGTTCTAATAAACCATCTTTACTTTGATATTTAGAATAATTAGATTAATTAGTGTATTAGTAGTAAATTAGAATAGTTAGAATAATTCAACAACTTCCATTATTAATATATTGCCTATCCATCTTATTATCTATTCGGTTAATATAAAATACAACATTCCCAGTCTTCGACACCCTACTTACTCTATCTAAGTCCTAGAGACTAGGGTATACAATTCTACTCGCTTCAATAGGCTCCATACCATCTTTTTTATTTACTCCATCCGACTTGGATGTTTTATCTCTTAAAAATAATAAACTCCATGGTCAAATTCCTCAATTTCAAAGCAATTAATTATCTTATATTGATCTAAGAAATAACAAGTTGGCATGGCTCAATTCCTACTTCATTATTAAATCAGATGGGATTGAAAGTCCTTATTCTTTCATCTAATAATAAATTGAGTGGAGGACTGTCTTCTTCTATTTGCGAACTAAATTCTCTTCAAGTTCGTGACTTGTCCAACAATAGCTTAATTGACTTCATTCCTCAATGCTTGGTAAACTTCAGTGATAGCTTAGAGTTATTGCATCTTGGTATCAACAATTTTTGAGGAGCTATACCTATAATCTTTTCAGAAGGCACCAGTTTGAGATACTTGAACATCAAAGGCAATCAATTGAATGGGAGAATTCCACCATCTATGGTTAATTGTAAAAATTTGGAGATATTAGACCTTGGCAACAATGAGATTGGTGATGTGTTTGCTATATTTCTAGGAGGTCTTCCGAATCTACAAATTCTTGTGCTGCAATCTAATAAGCCTTATGGTTCTCTAAAAAGTTCTAGTAAAAATTCTTCTTTCCTTAAGCTATAAATAGTTGACCTCTCCCACAACACATTTAGTGGACCTTTGCTAGTAGATTATTTCAATCGGTTCCAAGCAATGATGAACTTCACCCAAGATTTCAAATACATGGGAGTTGAAAGTTATTCATATGATTACTCTGTGGATCTAGCGTTCAAAGGTTTAAAGATTGGACACCCCGCCACTCGGTTCAAATGGTTAAGGGGGGTACCCATGACCCTTGAGGTCATGGGTTCAAGTTCTAGGGATAAAGTCCCTGAGGCATTTAAATGTTGAGCTACCTGCCTAGGGTTAGTTAGTTCCAGCTACGGGGTTGGCTCAATTTAGAGGTAGAGGGTTCAGATCCCCCTCCCCCCCCTCCACCTCCTTGACAAAAAAAAAAAAGAAAAGGTTTAGAGATTGAATTGGTTAAAATTCATACTGCCCTTTCAACCATTGATTTATCATTCAATAAACTCACAGGAGAAATTATTGAATCAATTGGAAAGCTTAAAGCATTGAAACTACTCAACCTCTGTCATAACTGTCTCACAAGAAATATTCAACCATCATTGGGGAATTTAACCAGCATTGAATCATTGGGCCTCTCTTCAAATATGTTTACTGGAAGAATTCCCATGCGATTGGTGAACTTGACTTTTCTTGAAATTTTTCATGTTTCGTATAACCAACTTGTTGGTCATATAGCTCATGGGAACCAATTCAATACATTTGGAAATGATTCATATGAAGGAAACTTGGGATTATGTGGATTTCCATTGTCAAAAGAATGTGAAGACAATAGCAAACAAGATGTAGAACAAGCTAACATCCAAGAAGAAGAAGGTTCAGTATTTGTGAATAGATTTGGACGGAATGCTACACTTACGGGGTATGGCTGAGGAATAGTATTTGGTGTTTCACTGGGTTACAATGTTTTTACAACAAGAAAATCCCTATGGTTTGTTAGGAGGGTTAAAGGTGCATGGGATAAAAGGTAAAAAAAAGTCTAGAAAAAATGTTTTCTAAACATAATGGAAGAAGACGCTAATCAATTTAGTGGGTGTTCACTAGGTCATGTTGTGTTTTCATATATAGACATAAACATATATATATATATATATATACATTTTTCTTCTTTTTTTTGAGGTGATGGAGCTTTCTCTATAGAGGCAAATATACCAACTTTGCTTTTCTTTGTAAGATCATTTTTAAATTTCTTCTAATAATTATACAAATAATGTTTTTTGAAAATTTAAAATTCTTTGAAGCATATATTGATTAGGAAATAAGATTGCCAAAACTTAGATTGAAAACAAAACAAAATGTAGACCAGTACAATGTAATATTTTTATTATATTGAAAGAAAATGTGTTAAAATTTGTTCTGAGAGCATAACATGGTGACATAAAATATTTTAAACTAATTAAAACAAAAAATTATTTACATTGGACGACTTGGAGAAATAAAAGTCATATTACAAGGAAAATATTGTGTTGTTTTAGTAAATTAGGTAAAAAAGTTGCAAAGAAAACAAGACACAAGAACTAATGGTTGGCACTTATTTTGATATCCAATCATCTTGGCTCAGAAAAATAACAGGAAAAACTTGTGGGTTTTTTTTTTCAACTTTTAAGTATTCGTTTTCATATTTCGTATACTTTAATATTTTATCAACTAATATTATAATTAATTTATAAGAAAATATTAGTATAATATTAAAATTGAATGGTAAAATTATTTTTTATATAATTAATAATTAATTTAACTAATTGGTATTATGAATTTATTTTAAAAATTATTTTTATTCATAATAAAATTATAAGTATATCTAAGTGTTATTTATTGTAATTTCATTATAATTAACTTAGCATTGTATTATTTAATAAATATAATTTTACTATTAAACCTCGATATAAGTATTAAATTATAGATTTTTAAGGACATTAGAATTTATGACACATACATAATTAAGTGTCATAGAAAAGCCACATGATTAGTTGTTTCACAAGTTAAAAGCATAAAAATAAAAGTTGTACTTTCCCAAAAATAAAATGATAATTAAAATGCATATCATCCTCAATCTCAAACTTTTGGTTTACGAAATGGAATAGAACACAGACCATTATTGAAATACATGATCTTAAATAAGATAACAATGTATTTACTTGTACAAAAAATAAATTAAAATTAATAATTAATTTGAAGATTGATATTACAAATATTTTTCTTTAATGACTAATATATATATATAAATGAAGGGCTCTTTATTAATTAAAAAAAGTAAATGGTTGCGTAGCCCATCTAAGACGTATAATAAAATATCCTACTATGAAGGTCCAAACATTTGGTAGAGAGTAGATTCCGATCTCTCATCCTTTAATTTTTACGTATCATGCCATAAAATTTAAATATTGAACTACTGTTAAAAAAATTCAATAAATGGCTAGATTTGCTACAGATGCCACAACCATTGTTTTACTTGTTTTATTTTTCTTCTCCTTTCACCATTTCTCTTTTCATTGTTTTACCATTTCAAATGGTATTTTTTTCTTTGCAAATCCACCACAAAACTATAACATTCCAAGTTTAAAAGACTGCAGATATATTAAACCTCTTTTTTATTCATTATTCTTTTAACATTCATTACTCAAAAGATTTTTTTCTTTTTTTTTGAGATATGTACTTATTGCCAAGCTGAATTTAAAGATTACTTTTTTAGTAAAATAAAGTAGCCATGTTCTTAAAAAAATAAATAAATTTAAACAAAAAATCTCTCAAGATTATATGTCCAATTATTTTTGCACATATAATAGAGTTACAAGGAGTCTCCTAATAATTTCTTGACTTTATATAGGGCTGTGCATCGGGTGGGTCTGGTGGATAAATATGGACATCGAACCGACGATAAAATGGAATAGAAATATGCGGGTCGGAAAACTGAAATATTCAGATTTCATCGGATAGTCATTTCGGGTTGGGCTTTAATGGGCTGGGCCTTAAAATTAAAAGTTCAAAATAAAAATTATAACTTTTAAATAAATTGCGTTGAGTCCATTACAAAATACAAGGTCCAACCCTTTAAAATACAAAATAAAATTATAAGGCCTTTGGCAAAAAAAAAAAAAAACAATATCATTCCTGTCTAATTATCTATTCTATTCAAAAGTTCTGAATCTAATTGATCATTCATACTTTGCTTATGCAAAATATACACACTATTTCTGCCATTTACAAAAATATACAGCAAAATAAATTATAACATTGCTACCATTTACACACTATTTCAGCATTTACAAAAAATAGAAGAGATTTGTTGTTGAACATAATCTGCACAAGCCAAAAAAAAAGTCAGATTGCAATCTTACATTCACAGATTCACAAAAAAAATACAACCTACAAAATTAAAAAGTGCAAATTAACTAAAGCATAAAAAAGACAATAATCTAATAAATAATTAACAACAAACAAGTGAGGCTCAGAATCATAATTTTCATGTCACTGGATTAATGCATGCTCAATTTCTAGCAACAAACTGCAAACCATTTGCTACCTAAGAAACACACAACATTGCATTAAACCAATTGTCATATAATTTGGTGGAAACTTTATCATTGCCTTAAATAATGAAAGATTGCAACTAACACATGCACCAAATTAGTGAATTACAACACTTAACCACACACAATAATCACTTGAGGGTTTATATTTTGGAAATACACAACCCTGACATCTGTTGTGTTTGCTATTAAAGATGTTGCAACATAAATATGGCGTAACAGGTGTCACAAACAAGCATAAATTTGATGCCAACAAAAGCAGAAGAGTTATAATCCCCACAGGCATGATGCAATAGTCAGAGCAATAATCAGAAAGCAACTAGCAAGGCAGCAAGCAACATAAAGCGAAAATAAGTTGAGATAGTGTTACTGAGTTCAAATTTTCCTTGTAGATAGTTAAGGCAGCTAAGGCAGAGCTGCAAAGTAATTATTCACAAAATTTTTCTTAGACAGGATATGCATTCTCTGATTAGCTAGCATTAGTTGAGTTCACAAAAGGGCCAATGGGACCAACACCTAATGGAGGGAGATCTGATTTAAAAAATAAAAATAAAATCCATAAGAATGGAAAAATAATAATACAAAATATGAAAAGACAAGAAAATTAAAAAAGTACCTTTTTTAAAGTCTTCTAATTCTTCAAGTGATTCTTCAACTGAAATGTGTTGGTGGTAAGACTTTTTAAGCCAATCTTGAGTGTAGCTCAAGGCCTCAACAAGTTTTGGTGTTAAACAATTTTGAAAGGAATCAAGCACTCGTCCACCCGTGCTTAAAGCCGATTCAGATGCAATTGTAGAAATTGGGATGGCTAATACATCTTGAGCCAGACTTAAAAGAATGGGGAACCTCTCTGAATTGAGCTTCCACCTTCTCAACAGATCAAATGTCCCTTCATGTGAATCTTCCAAGGCTGGCTCAGGTAAGTATGTATCAAGTTCATTCTTTTTGCTGCTTCCACAAATGCCACTCTCTAATTACTGCTGCTTAAATCTGGCTTTTAACACTGAAATGAATTTGAAACTTGATTGCACATTAGTTGAGTTCACAGTTTGGCTTCCACTAGTTATGACATTAGAGAGACAGGATGCTTCATACGCAGTTTTATAATCCTTAAATAATTCATAAAGAGCATCTTCAACATAAATGAATAGAGTGCAACCAATTGACTCCCCATAAATGATTTTTGAAGAAAATTCAAGATACTCTAATTTGTCTCTTGGATCCAGAATCTAAGAAATGAATATAAGATAGTTCATTTTATCAAGATCCCCCTTGTATTTGTTAAATTTGGGTTTCATGCTAAGTCCCATGCACCTTATATATAGATCATCAGATTGCTTCCAATAAGTGAGAGTGCAAAACAGGTCAGCTATTTCAAAGAAAAAGGTATTGGCAGTCACTTATTGAGAACCAGAGATTCTCAATGTCATTTTGTAAAACTGCTTTAAGAATTAAACCAGATTCTTAGCACATTGCCAGTCAGAGTAATTAGGAATATCATCACCTAGGTCAGCACTTAAACTTTATTCATTTTCTTCGTACTTTTAAAAAAAAATTTCAAATTCACAAACATATTTCAATATCAAATAGGTGGAATTCCACCTAGTTGCAACATCAAGGCAAAGAGCAGTCTTAGACTCAATACCAATTAAGTTTGAAAATGCTTTGAATTTTTTTAATCTAGATGGTGAGCTCCTTATGTATCTAACAACCTCCCTAATCCTTTTAACGGACATGTTCAAATCCTTTAACCCTTTATGCACCACTAAGTTTAAAATATGAGCAATGCATCTTATATAAGCATATTTAACTTTAACCCCACTAGCCCCCCAACTCAGTAATTTTTCCAAAAAAAGACATTGCAGTATCATTACTTGAAGCATTATCAAGAGTGATAGTAAAAATATTTTTTAAACCACATTCAAGCAAAGAGTTCTCAAGTGCCTTAGCAATGTATTCACCCTTATGTGAACTCACAAGCATAAATGCAATAATTTTTTTATTGAGCTTTCACTCGTTGTCAACAAAATGAGCAGTTCTGCACATGTAATTGATCCTTTGGATCAAAGTCCATGTATCTATTATAAGATAGACTCTTTGACAGTTTGTTTACAAAAAGTTTCTCAAATTATACCTCTATTCAACAAAGATGTTGAAGATATCTCTAGCCACAGACCACCTAGATGGCATTGTAAAACGAGGGCATGCAATAGACATCAACTGATTAAACCTAATAGACTCAAAAAATCTTACAGGCAACTCATCAGATGCAATCATTTTAGCAAGGGCTTTTCTAATTAAATCTTGGTATAATTTCCAGGTCCCAATTACTGTAGCATTAGGTTCAGATACATTAGAATTAGGTCTAAATGTGAGAAGTGCTTCTCTTTTTTTCTTGTCATGAGACATTTTGGTACAGTTAAGCATGTGGTTCCTAAGTGATGAAGTGCCATGTTTTCTAGGTTCAGCATAGATGGATTTAGCATAATAAATGCATTTGCCTCTTACTAACTAATTTTTCTCCCTTATCTGCTCAAAATGTTCCCAGATTGTTGATTTGGTTTCAACTTGCTTCCTTTTTTTTATTGCTTCCTAGGCTGCTCTGATGAAGCAACTGACTGCTACTGACCAAGAGCAGCAGACTGCTCATGGGAATTTTTATTTGCTTCCACCTCATTATTAGGAGCCACAAGTTCACCAGTAGCAGTTGAACTGCCACTGGCATCCCTGGGAGTGTCCATCTACACAAGTGAAAGACGCAAAACAAAGCAATGAACACGTAATAAATTAAGCTCATTGAAACAAAAAAAAAGATAACAAATTTTAATTACTTAAATCAAATAAGTTACTTTATTTTATTAAAAAATAAATAATTTAATATATTTTAAATATATTAAATAATTTCATTTTTAAATAAACCTTTATTTATTAACATATTTATAATTTTTCGGCATTTTAAAATAAAAAAATATATACAAATATACAAATATATATTTTCTAACTAGATACTAAAAAATATTATATTGTTTTGCATTTTAAAAATCTATTTAATACAAAAAATATTGTTTTGAATTTTAGAAAATATGTTAATATGTTAATATATTAATAAACTAAATAAATAATAATAAAAAAATTTTATTTGATTAAATAAATATTTTTTCCCAAAAAAGAAAAACACAAATACCACATATCTATTGAGATCCCTCCACAAATACAACAAATCCATTGAGATCCATACAGATCCACATAGTTTCAATATAAATGCGTATTAATTTAAAAAATAAATAAACAACAGAGAAATCATACCAACTATTTAGGGGTGACAACAAAAGAAGAGATTCAAGAGCGTCCACCATAGTATGTGAATCACAGGGCATCCACCGCTCCCAAAAATTAGAGTTTCCACCTTAAAAATCTCCAGTTTCAACGTTTATAAAACTTGCAACCACATCACAACAGATAAAAAAAAGGTTAATAAAAATCCCAAATCACAACAGATCTATAAAAACAACATACATGCAATAATATCTTAAACCAAAATTTCATTATTACTAAAAAAACTCTTGAATCTATGTGATCTGTCACCCCTTAAATTTCTTTACATCAAAATAAATTCAAGATTGATGGTCGATGGAGAAGTAGGAGCATAACTGAAACCAATTTAGTCCAGGATAATACACTATCAAAGGTCGAAGATAGTGCAAAATAACACTTTAAATGAAGACATTTATTGTTACAATGAACAAATTTCATGTTATAATGAAGAGATTTGAAGATTAAACTAAGGGATTTAGGGTTTACAATGAAGAGATTTAGGGTTAGAGAGGAGAGCCGAGAGGGGGCGACAGGTCAGAGGCGGCCGCTTGAGAGAAGGAATGAGAGTGAGAAGAGAAATAAATTAGGTTAAGGGTTAGAAATGTTTAAGATGTATTTATAGGGTTATCGGTGTTAGGAAAAAAATGGCAATGTTTTATGTGTGTGTGTGTGTGTGCATATATATATATATTATTAAATAAAATTTTGGATATTTGGGCGGATCGGGTTTTAGAAACCCTACATCGAACCGCAAACTGAAACACATTATTTTCTCTTCCTCTTCACCAACCCACTTCCCTCCATCCGAACTTGCTGATTCGCTTAAATTTCTTGATTCGGGTCGGTGCAGTTTTGCAGGTTTGGGCGGTTAATGCACAGCCCTATCTTTATAGGAAGACTTTGACCCATAGTCTTTGTTTTTGCAACAAAACTGTTTCCTATTGTACTATGTGCTTAAATAAATTAGTCCCTTTGAGTGATATATATCTACAACAAAG
The DNA here is from genome assembly GCA_949671775.1 of Mallotus repandus. NCBI lineage: Eukaryota > Viridiplantae > Streptophyta > Magnoliopsida > Malpighiales > Euphorbiaceae > Mallotus > Mallotus repandus. The sequence continues at coordinate 8,975 of CATIWM010057397.1, forward strand.
TTAGACAAAAATGTCGTTTATTAAAGGTGTTTTTCCTATGCGTTAAATAATAAAATATTGGGAAAAGTATGGAAAATTATCTTGTGGTTTCACGGTTTTGCACTTTTATATATGTGTTTCATTTTTTTGATAATTTGGGTTCTGTGTTTGTCACCATTTGATAATTTCCAGTATATGAGATTAATGCCGTTAAATGAGTTCGACGAGGTGAAACACATATATAAACACATGACCCAAACTGGCACAAAAGTGAAACACATACTTAAAATTGCAAAACATTGAAACCACAAGGTGGGTTTTTCGTATTTTCACCTTACTTGTTCTTAGTTATGTCGTATAATGTGTCAGACTCATTTAGCGACATTATTCTCATATACTGAAAATTGTCAAACGACGAAAAATACAGGATCCGAATTGTCAAAAAATCAAGCATATACTTAAAAGTGCAAAACCGTGAGACCACGTGATGATTTTCTGTATTTTTCATATATATATATTAACGACATTATTCTCATATACTGAAAATTGTCAAACGACAAAAAATACAGGACCCGAATTGTCAAAAAATCAAACATATACTTAAAAGTGCATAACTGTGAGACCACAGGATGATTTTCTGTATTTTTCATATATATATATATATTAATGGCATTATTCTCATATACTGAAAATTGTCAAACGAAGAAAAATACAGGACCCGAATTGTCAAAAAATCAAACTATACTTAAAAGTGCAAAACCACGAGACCACATGATGATTTTCTGTATTTTTCATATATATATATGTATATTTGAATGATAAATTTAATTCAACGATGTTGATATTTGATGCAAATAATGATATTGCATCTGATCAAATGTTGGTAATCCATTTGAAAATGAGCAATTGAATGCAATTTCTTATTTTTTCTCCTGTATGCCTTACAGATATAATGTAAGCTGCATGTAACCAAAAGTAATCATTCTAAAAATACAATTCTAATAGAAAACTTCTTTCTAACATTGATGTAATTAATTCAATGTTATAGTCTTAAACAAGAAAACAAATTCTTAATTAATATGTTGTAATGATATAAATATCGTACATTTAAAATTTATTTTATTATTTTATAAAATTGTATCTCCTTATTTTTAAAATTTTTTCACTTAAATTATATACAAGATAATTTTTCCAACTTTCAATTTTATTCATTTTTTCATCCCAAAAACTTATAAAAATAATTTTGTGCCAACATTAAATGCTTTTAATTTATTTAATTTTAATAATATCTCATTATAAAAATAATTAATATCTAGAAAATAATTAACTACTAATTTTATATCTTGAAAACTTCTCTTCAAGGACATTTTGAGGTGCATAATTTGAAATTCTATGTATAAATAGCTTTGTTTATGGCTGATTTCCTTACATCAACTATCAAATAAAATTTCCACTTTCATATTTTTTTGAAGAGATAATTAATAATGGAATCTTTTCTTCTGATCATTACTCAATTTCTCTGCCTCTTTTTCTTCTGATAATTTTTGCACATATAATAGAGTTACAAGGAGTCTCTTAATAATTTCTTGGCTTCATAGGAAGACTTTGACCCATAGTCTTTAGTTATTTATTTTTTGGACCAAAACAGTCTTTATTTTTTTAACAAAACTGTTTCCTATTGTACTTTGTGCTTAAATGAATTAGTCTTTTTGAGTGATATCTGCCTAAAACAAAGTTAGTCCAAAAATGTCTTTATTAGAGGTATTTTTCTAATACGCTAAATGATAAATTATATATATATATATATATATATGTTTGAATATAATTACTCAAGATAGGCATAATTTGGAGAAAGAAAATAAATTAATCATTTGATTAAAAAGTCAGTTTTTATTGGAACAGCTAGGGACATAAAAGTCATATTGCAAGGAACTTATTGTCTTGATTTAATGAATAAATCACCAAGAACAAAATCACCAATTAATATCTAAATTGATATAAACTTGGAGAAAGAACATAAATTTATAAGGTCACCAATTGCTGTCTAGCCAAAAAATAAAGTCTACATCTAAAATCACATGCTGAGGTAGCTTTCTGATAACATACAAGGAAAGAAAAAAAAAAGACAATTATGTGGAGCGATTTCCATATACTGAAATTGAATGTGGAAAATTCTCTATTTGATACCTCCAATTCTCTTCTATATAAATGGCTTTATTTACTTATATTTCAACTATCAAATTAGTTTTCCACTTTAATTTCTTAAACAAATAACAACTAATGGAGACTTTACTTTTGCTCACTCAATTGCTCTGCCTCCTTTCGTTTATCCTGCACTTTCAAGCTTCTTGTTCTCCATCTATTTTTTCTAACTCTTCCATTTCATCATCATCTGAAATACTCTGTCCTTTTGATAAGAGCCATGCCTTGCTCCAATTCAAAAGTTTATTTTCCATTGACACTTTTGATTCTTATAATTATTCTAAGAAGGTACGAATTCCAGTTCTTGGGATGGAGTCACTTGTGACTTGAAAATAGGTAATGTGATCAGGCTTGATCTTTCTAACAGTATGCTTTATGGTACCTTCCATTCCCATAATAACTGTTTTTTCTTACTTTCTCATTTCAAAATCTCAACCTCTCCAACAATTATTTCATTGCCTCCAACATTTCATCTTAGTTTGGTCAGTTATCTCATTTGACACATCTCTATCTACACTCATCGAGCTTTGAAGGCCATGTTCCATCAGAACTCTCTCATCTATCCAATCTGGTTTCAGTTGATCTCTCTTGGAATTATGGTCTGAAACTAGAAGCAATTGCTTTCAACAAGCTCATACAGAATCTAACCAAGCTGAGGGAACTTAGTGTGGATGATGTAGACATGTCCATGGTTGCTCCAAGTTCCTTAATGAATTTGTCTTCTTTCTCTTATTTGTCATCTCTCAATCTTCAGGGGTGTGGATTGCCTAGCAAATTCCCAGCATATGTTAATCTTCTTAGTGGATTGGTTTCTCTTGATCTCTCACGAAATTTTGATCTAAAATTAGATACAAATGGTTTTCTAAAGCTCGTTCAAAATCTAACAAAGTTGAAAGAATTTGACTTCACCTTTGTAAACTTGTATTCAGTTGCACCTTGTTCTTTTATGAATTTGTCTTCTTCCTTGACTTCTCTCAGACTCCAATGTTGCAGTTTGCAAGGGCAAGGGAAGTTTTTCGAGATTTTCCGTCTATCAAAATTGATTGCACTTGATCTGTCTTTTGATTATAACTTCACAATGGATATAATTGCATTCGACAATCTTCTCCAAAGCCTATCCAATCTCAGAGAATTAGGGTTGGGCTCTATAAATATGTCTTCAATTACACCTACTTCCTTGATGAATTTCTCTTCTTCTTTGTCATCTCTCATTCTTTTTGATTGTGGACTGCAAGGAGAATTCCCAAGTAACTTCCTTCAACGGCCGAACCTTCAATTGCTTTATTTAGGTGGCAACGATAACCTCACTAGCTTTCTACCAAGGTCCAATTGGAGTAGTTCCCTCAAAATACTGGATATTTCTTTGACAAAAATTTTAAGAAATTTAGAACCTGATTTTATTAGTAATCTCAGGTCTCTAAAACAATTCTTTCTTCAAGATTGCAATTTTATTTGGTAATCTCATGCAACTCAAGCTTTTATATCTCTCACATAGCAATTTCAATGGTCAGATTCCACCCTTATTTGGGAACCTTCAATAGCTCACTTCTTTAGATCTTAGGAACAATAGTTTCAGTGGTCCACTTCCTACTTTTTTTTTCAAAGTTCACTCAACTAACATATTTTTATTTATCCAATAATTTTTTCAATTCAACTATACCACCCTCACTATTTACTCTACCTCAATTGGGATATCTAGACCTTAAAAACAATCAACTCAATGGTCCTATTGGTCAATTTCAAAGTAAGTCATTGAATTATATTGATCTAAGCAATAATTGCTTGCACGGCTCAATTCATGGTTCAATATTCAATCAGATGGGATTGGAAGTTCTTATTCTTTCATCAAATCATAAATTGAGTGGAGGATTATCTTCTGCTATTTGAAAGCTAAAGTCCCTTTAAATTATTGACTTATCCAACAACAACTTAACCAGCTTCATTCGTTAGTGCTTTTGAAACTTCGGTGATAGCGTATCGATGTTACATCTTGGAATCAATCATTTTCATGGAACTATACCTGCTATCTTTTCAGAAGGAAATAGTTTGAGATATTTGAACTTCAATGGCAATCAATTACAGGGGCAAATTCCACCATCTCTTATCAATTGTAGATATTTGGAAATATTAGACCTTGGCAACAATCAGATAGATGATATCTTTCCCATTTTTTTAGGAGGTCTTCCAAATCTATAAATTCTTGTACTCCAATCCAATAAGCTCCATGGTTCCTTAACAAGTCCTACAGCCAATTCATCTTTTCCTAAGCTGCGGATATTTGATCTCTCCAATAACACATTTAGTGGAACTTTGTAGGTAGAGTAATTCAATGAGTTTCAAGCAATGATGGATTTCACCCAAGATTTCAAGTACATGCAAGCAGAAAATTATTCATATGATTATTCTATGGATTTGACATTCAAATGCTTAGAGATCAAATTAGTGAAGATCCAAATTGCCCTTTCAACCATTGATTTTTCACTCAATAAATTCACAGGGAAAATTCCTGAATCAATTGAGAAGCTTAAATCGTTGAAACTGTTCAATCTCTCTCATTTGCCTTATAGGAAATATCTCATTGTCAATAGGGAATTTAACAGGTCTTGAATCATTAGACCTCTCTTCAAATTTTCTTACTGGTAGAATTCCTATGGAATTGATGGACTTGACATTTCTTGTGATTTTTCGTGTTGCACATAACCAACTTGAAGGTCCCATACCTCGTGAGAAGTGAGTCAATACATTTGGTAGTGATTCATATGAAGAAAATTTGGGATTATGTGGATTTCCATTGGCAAAAGAATGTGAAGATGATGGCAGACTAGATGTAGAACAATCTAACATCTATGAAAAAGATTTAGGATATGTAAATGGATTTGGATGGAATGCTACACTTACTAGGTATGGCTGTGGACTTGTACTTGGTTTTTCACTGGGTTACATTATCTTTACAATAAGAAAACCCAAATGGTTTGTGAAGAAGGTTGAAGGTGCTTGGGATAAGAAGCCAAAAAAAGCAAGGAAAAAGTTGCCCAAACTTGGTGGGAGAAGAAACTAATCAATCTAATAGGTGTCTTAAAGTAAGTTCCTTTATAATTTATTATAATTTTTGCAAATTTTTCAAGCAAATTCGCATGAATTTCCCAAGACAAATTCTTTGTTAACACTTACATTTGGAGGCATAAAAGAGGTTTTTAATTTCTCTCCTACAATGCTTAAGAATTAATTTTGAAATTATTCATAAGCAAGTGTGACTTGTGGCCTTGTGATTTGGTGCTTAGAAAGTAAATTTGCTCTTGGAATTGATTATTTAGCCAAAAAAAATTATTTTGCCATTTCTCACAAAAATTGTATTATCATGGTATTAGCCAAAAATGATTTATGCGTGTTTTTGGCTTTCTTTGAATATATTTTATGAGGTGGATAACTAGCCGAAAATAATTGTTGATTCAGTATTGACTCAAAATTGTATTATTCCTAGCAAAATAATTTGTGTATCATGATTTGGCTACTTATTTGTAAGCTCTTGTTATATTAGCAATGTTTAGCCTTTACTCTTTTATGCTCAAATGCTTGTTCGACTAAATGCTAGAACATTGATGGCTTTAAGTGCTTTGAGATGTAGAAGTTAGTCTAACCGAAAATTTAATTTGCTAATCTTGCTCATTTATCTGGTCAATTATTTTATTTCGGCTTTGTTTTGGCAACCTTTATGCCAAAATAATTTTACATCTTCAATTTGCACAAAAGAATAATTTTGAACTCTTAGCCAAATTAATTCAATTTTATTTGGCTTTGTCACTTGCTAATCATTGAAATATAGCTCTTTTGAGGAATAATGCTTTGATT
>CATIWM010057461.1:0-46143 GCA_949671775.1 Mallotus repandus
AATCAAATGATAATTTTAAATGTTTTTCTAAAATCCTTTTTATTTAGTATCCATTTTCAAAAAAAATTCATTTATTTAGGCTTTTTCTCAAAAATTTTAATTTCTTTTAATTTCTTTTTAAAGCTAAATTCATATTTTAAGTATTTTATCATCTTTATTTTGATTTTTAAAATCATCTTTCTTTCATTTTTCAGATAAAATGTTTTATTGCCCCAAAACTCGGAATGTGGAGCAATCGTGGAGAGGATATTCACGAAATGTGTTTGCCATTCTCATCTCTTTTCTCTTTAATTTATTTTAACTAATTTATTGTATTGCTTTTATTTCTCATATTTCATTATTTAGCATGCATTTATTCGCTCATAACATGATTTTGCCAAAATTGCCATGCCATGGATTAATTCTTTGCCTTTTATCACTTTATTTGCATGTTTATAATATGTTATCATGTATTATGCCATGTTTATGTAATATTGCTATAACATGTAGATTTACCATGTTTACATGCTTTCTGAATTTTCATGTTTATAATTCTATGCTATGTTTATACCATGTTTACCATGTGTGTCATGTTATGTACATTAGTTTAGCCTTTACCATGATCATCCATCATTCTACCGTATTCATGCATCATCTTATCATGCTCCTTTTGTGCTTGTGTGTATATATTGTGTTTGCATTTACATATATTAGTTGATGTATAATAATACATAATTCTTTGAAGCACTGTACATAAAGTAAGGCTAGCAATGCTCAGCATCCGAGAGGTATGGAGATGCCTCGAACAAAAGAGCCTAATCCTACTGACATCAAAAATCTGAACCCAATGCTTTATCCAAAGGGTGAATGCGGTTCCAAAAAAAGGATCTGAGTTTGTTTAAGTAACTAAAAAAGACAATTTCTCGGGTGATACCAAGTGGCGACTCCTTTTTTTCTCCTACTTGATTAAAGGATTATAAGTGCATTTATGCCATCCCTAAGTTCTTTCAGTACTCCCCTCACTACCCTCTATTTTCCTATTATAAGAAAAAAAGGTCTATGATCCAAAGAGTGCAGAGTCTGTCCCGCTAGCCTCAATAGTGGCGACTCTACTTGGGATTGAGATCTTGATCCTAAAATTTGTACTTTGCTTCCAATTATATGTACTATTATAGACCAACTTGCATCATGACACTTTTCACATGCGCACAAGCTTAATAGCCTCGATGGTTTCAAATTATGATCCACTATGACTCCACTAGACTCACAGGTTGATTAGTTTGACACTATCACCTTTAGTCTTAACTCAATTAAAGAGATACTACCAGGCTCATCTGACTAGAGTCTGTAACCTAAGTTCTAAAAAGGGATAGTTTTCTCTCGAGTTTGCAAAAGATGTCGGGCCCCTCTAACCTTGGCCTATAACTTAAATCTATAACGGAGGGCATCTCACTAAAGGAACCCTTATCCTTTTATCCTTACTAACCCATGTAATGAACCTAGAAACTTCCATTAGGATCATACCCTATATTGCATGTGTTTGTTGATTTGTGTCTATATGTTGTATTTTGGTTTAAACTAAGTCCTTGGTGACATGTATATCTTATACTATACTGACTAAGAATCAAGTTAATCATATTTAGCCTTTATATACCCATTTTAATTGGAAAGATTCATGCAAACCAAGTCAGTCTATCATGACACATTTATTACATACTATTTGTTTCCTATGACCTAAATTGGTTTACAACAGTTAGGTCATATGTCAAACACTATGACTCTTATGGTTATGATAGCTTGACTAATTTGCTAAAACCTCAAGGTCAGAATAGGTATGTTTTGTTTAAAAAGAATACTTGAGATATCCTAATAACCTAATCTTAATTGTGGGGATATTATGTTTGTAAGGTTATTCTGATATCCTATGTTTTCATTAACTTAAATCTAATCACGAGAGCATAATCTATACATATTACCATTGGTCCTTTAATATCTTAATGCAATTAATCCTATGGAGCAATAATTTTAGCCTCTATATATCCAAATAAACCAGTTTGGAACTGGTTATGATACAATCCAATGTATATAATAAGCTAATCTATGGTTTATATCTTTGATTTATTTAGATATAAAAGGATTAAAATCTCAAAATTGTTATGTCCTGATAACTAAATACAGTTATCTCAATATTATACTACTTTGAAAGATTATTTGGTTTAAAATATTGAAGTACCATGAAACTCTACTTGAATCAAACTCTGTATATGAACATAAATCATCCTTGTTTGTTAATTTTTCATTTTGAGAATTATAAGCCGATTCATCCCCTGATGATGTTCTGGTAAACCCCACCTAGGAAAGAAATTAAATAACCACCTATGTAAGAGAGATAAGGTTGGAAGGGACTCTATTTGCTTTTTGTGTGTGTTATTTATAGCTTTTTGCATTGCATTAAATATGCATTCATGCATCCATTCATTCATGCATACATGCATTCATACATTACCACAATGCATGGATACATATTGATACATTTACATTCGTCATAGGTAATCCCCAAAGTGTTTCAACACCGCAATTTGGTTGGAGGAGAGCAAAAGGCAGACTAGTTAAGTTTATTATGGAGGGTGCATCACAATCTATTAGAGTGGAAGAAATTGACGAGTTAGTTAATGAAAGGGTGAATGAGAACATTCAGAATAATCTAGGTTAGTTATTGTAAGCTGCTAAGAAAACTAAAAGACCTTCTTATAGGGTAGTGCAACCTCCTCCACATCAAGGAGAGGTTACTGAAGAAGAAGTTATTGTGGTTAGTGGTCCACCTCTGACTGAAGGTTAGATTAAGGCTTACGAGACTTGGAAGACACAATCTAAAGGAGAGGCACCAGTTGTGACTAATCCAATTATTAAGGAAAAGAAAGTGATGACAGAAGAATTTGCTTATATTACTAAATAGCTTTAAAGGTTGCAAACTCAAGTGAAGCAGGCTTCCACATATTTTGACATTGATGATTTATGTGCATTTAGGAATCTTAATCTCTTGCCCAAGTTCAAGATGCTCAAAGTGACTAAGTTTTCTGGCACTGGTGATCTGAAGTTACATCTTCAGCACTACAAAGCTATGATGCCACTATTCTGAGATTGACAGATGATCAAATATGGGGTTCATTCACATTCTCTTTACAAGGGTCAGCTTTTATATTGTACATTAAACTTGATCATACTGTGAAAGAAAAGTGGAAGGAAGTTGTGAACCAGTTTCTTAAGTAGTATTCTTACAATACTCATATTGAAGTCTCTTTACTGGATCTACAGAGTTTGACTCGAAGGTCAAATGAATCCTTTGCCAAATACATCATAAGATTTAGAGAGAAAGCAACTTGTATGATAAATACACCGAATGAGATTGATCAAGTCAGAATTGTATAGGAAAATGGTCAAGAATTTATCAGATAGGAAATTGAGGTTATGAGTATGAGATCATTTGCAAATTTATATTATGCTGGGGTTCAAGCTGAAAGGATCGCTAAATTCAAAAAACCTCCAAAAGTTTAGAGGAAAGGAACTCAATCTTCATATGCTCCGAAATTAGCTATTACTACTTCTTCTTATGTGTTAGCAAATATAAAGCTAAGGCAGTTTTTCAGGTTTCCCGTGCCGTTAGCTTAAGTGTTTCAAAGACTGTGCAAAAGTAGAATGATGAAACCGTTAGAACCAAGGCCATTACTAAATGTTCTTTCACCTAACCACAACTCCAAAGAATTCTATAATTACCATCAATAAGTGGGACATAACACTAATAATTGTTTCAAACTTAGACATGGGATTCAAGACCTTGTTGATCAAGGTCAAATTCTGAATCCATAACATGCTAAGCAGGCACAAGAGGTTAAGAAGTTGATGTTAATTGAAGAAAAATGTATCAATGAAAAGGTTACACCATCATACACATGAGATAGAACATGAAGCACCTAGATAGTCTCTCCATGCCTGTTGGCCCATCGGTCGTGGCTACCTCACAAGTCTACCTGGGATGGTCGTATTGACTGCAACAAAAATATTTGGTCATAATTAGTGGTACAATAGTGGTTACATAAATTAGTTGCGATGATAATATCCTCGCTATTATGATAAAATGTGGTCACTATTAATAAACTTCTAGCAACCACAATATACACCTTCGTTAAAAGTTATTTGTGATCACTAACTTTTTTTGGTCGTAAAAAACTTTAAGTGGCAAAGAAATTGCGATGATAGATGACCATAAAAAAATAGTAGCTAAAAAGTTTTAGTGACCAATTTATTACTTTTAGTGATAACTTTTTCCTTCATTAAAGAGCTTTTTTCTAGTTGTGTCATAGGCCTTGTTTGCATCGTTAGCTTGAAAAAAATGTGTGCAGAATAATGAAGCTTCTTTGACCAAATATGCTTTTGTTATTAACCTTTTAGCCTGCACTCTATTATGAACATTATTTTTCAACCTTTATAGATTCCTAAAAGCTCATTGTTTATGTTATTAAATAAATGGCATAAAATGAATGACTTAACACTTTGATAAAAAAATAATGTTCTAAAAACTTTATTTTCATTACATTTCAAAAGGATATATCCACATGTACTCATTAACAATTTATGTTATTAATTCTAAATCAACTTTGGTTTTGACTTTAAAATCAATTTTAAACTACTAACTTGCATGTTTAAGTGTGTATTCTAATTAAGATAAAGCTATAATAAATATGTGATGAATTGAACTGAAAACATGGCTAAAATAAAGGTTTTAGATCCCTCACGATCCTATCACAATTGTGAGAAGCCTTTACGAGCAGAATGAGAGCAAATGGAGTTCAATTTCACTTGGAAGCCATAAGACTCTTCACAATCCAAGTTAAAATTATAAAGTGCACTCTCGACAGGAAATCAAATTCAAGTTACTTGAAGGAGGCATAACTCCTCACGGTCCTATTCACAACTATAAACACACCCCTCATGACTATAAGTAAGCCTGTCATTGGTGAATAAGGAACCAATCAAGTTAAGTTTTTGAGGCAATACTCCTCACAGTCCTTTCTCATAACTGCATCCGTACAAGTGATTAAAAGACCATTGTAATAGTTAAATCAAACTCCAATATCTGGTTTTTCAAATGTCATAACTATGAGAATCCTTTTTATGATGAGCGCTCATTTGATTGTAAAAGACTGAAATCATTTTTAATAAAGAAAGCAAAGAAATAAGCTTGAAGATATTGACCTTAATAGTTAGTTTTCACTTCCTTACTATAAATACCTTTTGATTTCATTATTTAAGAAGTTAGATGATTGGTTAAAATAATTGATTATACTCTTAAAAGCTTTGTAATTTTATTTCTTAAATTCTCTTTGTAAATACTAAAGTTTATAAGAAAACTCTTGTTGAGTTTGTATTTACAACACTTATGAGAGTTAGGATGTGTTATAATTGATGGGAAATCTTTTTTCTACATTTTTTTGGGGTTAAAAAAGGGGGGTTAGTAAGGATGTAAATCAACTTAGGTTGAAATGTGAGCCTTGAAAATACTTAGGTCGATAGGTTCAAGACTGAACCTTATCTAAAACTCTTACTGGCTATAAAGGTTAATATTGAGCCTTAAAAATACTAATGTGATTTGCAATCAATAGATTGATTTCTGAAAATCCTAACTTGGGGATAATTTAGGTAAAGAAATAGGATTATTATGAATCTAAACTTCTACAAATCCTTATGTCTTATTCTATTCGCTTGCTCGTTCAATTTTCCTTTTAATATTTAATTTTCTTTTAATTCATCCAAAATCCCTATTCACCCCCTTTAGGGATTTTTAGTATTGTGCTAGTCCAACTACTTTTACTTTATATGATAAATGAACCAGTAAATGCTCTATAGAGTAAAAAAAAACTAAAGAATATGTTTAAGCTAGCATAATATGATTCTGATTTCTTATTCCAATCTTTTCATGTTTGTCTTGGTTATAACAGTTAAGGTTAAATCTTTAAAGAAAACGATCAACAATGTCAAACACTGACACATATGTTAGGGCAAAGGTTTTTTAAAATAAAATTTGTATTAGACACTATACGAACATATGATAATCATAACTCTTCATCCTAAACAACTTAGAACTATCAGCTTCAATACATCTTTCAATATGGGATGTAAAACCATCTATAACTAATAAATTTTTTATTTATTCACACAAATTCTCTTATTCATTCCTATTTATAGTAAAAAAAATATGCCTTTGGATAATTTTTAGAATGTCTGTCTGTATGCAATTTTGGCTAATTGTAGTATTATTTTGTCAAGTTTTGTCTTAATTATACATTATCCTTAGCCTTTACCTTAATATTTCTAGCGGCGTTCAAGGTATTATCAAAAAAAATTTCTTTATGTGCATGACATCAAAATTATGTATGATAAGACCTATACACTAGTATAGTTAATCCTAAAATATACTTTTTGTCCTTCAACCACACCTACAGTCTTTCCAAATTCTATGGTTAATTACTTCTAAATCAACATTAGTTACCCGCTGCAATCTAAGATGATCAATATTCTCTAATAGCTCTATTTCGAATTTGATAGAAAGTGCATATTTTTTGACTTTTTCCCTATAAAATGTCATTTTCTCTTTTTCAAAACATATGGTTATTTGGTAAGAATTTATAATGGTTGTCACATAAAGGAAACACCCAACATGATGATCCACTAAGAATTTATAATGGTTGTCACATAAAGGAAACACCCAACATGATGATCCACTATAGAGTGATGGTCAAATAACTAGAACATGTATGAATAAGTTCAAGGATGCTTTAAAAGTGTTTGTGAAGAAAAAGATGAAGCTTGGGTTAGTGAATCAAAGTGCAAATGCAAATGGAGCTCAATTGAGTAAATTTGGAAAAACTTTGACACAAGGACAAAATCATCATTTTTGCACCTTATTATCATATTTTAAACCTCAAAATAAGGAATTCATGTCAAACTCTTTAAGTGTATTAATTTGCATTCAAAATGCATAAAGTTCAATATTAAAAATTTTAGAAGAATCTACAAGATACCAAGAATATTCTATGTAAATAAAATCTAAGAAGTGATGGAGAATGGTAACTACACATATCTGAAAACTTGGTCAAATGTTTGCTTAGTTTTTATTAGGTATTTCCTTAGTTGTCATGAGTTGTCATTTTGCCTAGTTATTATACTTTTTTAAGGAATCCTCTTTAGTTAAGAATTTTTCTTCATAGCTATTTTTAGGAATAAGTAAGAAACACTTTTTCCTTCAAGGATTAAGATGTTTACATGCCTATATAAAGGTTATAGCAATGTAGAACAAATTTTCAAGTTATATCAAATGAATTTAAATTTTTAGAGATGTTAACTCTCTTTTTTTGTTCTTAAAAAACTTAGGTGAATCTATCAATTGAAGGTTTGGTATGTTAAAACATAATTTAATTTAGATCTAATATTGACTTATTTAATCTTAAGTTAATATTAAACTACCTTTAATTCTTTATAATTAAGGTTCTTTAATATAGGTTATTTAAGGGTTTTGTTGAGAATCAGAGTTTTTCTTTACCTGATTTATGGACAATCCTTAATAAGATTATCAAGATTGAATACATGTTTAGTACATGTTAACCACATTCATATAATTTTGTATCAGAGCTTTGGATCATTAATTAGGTATATATCTTTATTATTCTTTATTTTTCACATTTTCATTAAAATAACAAAAAAATTGATTGAGTCTCATCTAATCAATTTTGTTTTTTTATTGTATCTTGATATCAATTTGGTTTATTTGTATTCAATTCATCTTCTTTGTTATTTTTTTTAGTCAATTCAATTCTTTTCATTAGGAATAACACTCAGATCTTATTTTAAGCATATCAATTTATTACTTTTGTTCTTATCTTGTTCAATTTAGTTGTTTTGCATTGTGAGAGTCTTTTTATCATAATCCATACCAATTTGAGTTGGGTTTAATTTGGTCATGCATTAGTATCTTTTATTCAAAAAAATAGAAAAAGAGTTTTGAGTTGCGATCAAAAGTTGATTGACTAAAGTTAAATTTAGTTCGGCTTAAAACCATTCAAATTTGCTATTTTGACTCTAAATTCAATACCTTTGCCTTATTCTTATTTATTCACACTACTTGTTTTGTTTATTCCTATTTATAGTAAAAATATGCCTTTGGATAATTTTTAGAATGTCCGTCTACATGCAACTTTGGCTAATTATAGTATTTTTTTCTCAAGTCTTCTCTTAAATGTACATTGTTCTTAGTCGTTGCCTTAATATTTCTAATAGTGTTCAAGATATTATCGAAAACATTTTCTTTATGTGCATGACATCTAAATCATATTTGATAAGACCTAAATGTCAGTACAATAATCCTAAAATATAGTTCTTGTCCTTTAACCACACTTATAGTCTTTCCACATTCTAAGGTTAATTACTTCTAAATAAACATTAGTCTTCCGCCGCAATCTAAGGTGATCAATATGCTCTAATATCTCTATCTCGAATCTAATAAAAAGTGCATATTCAGTTCTCTTTTTCCCTATAAAAAGTCATTTTATTTTTTTAAAACACATGGTTATTTGGTAAGAATTTATAATGGTTGTCAAATTGTGAAGTCTTCCATCCTATTCATAAAGTGAATGTATCTAAGTCCTACATGCAACATGGGCAAGCTAACATCCCTACTATTTTCCAACTTGATAATATTGAATATGTTGAAAAATCACTTATTGTCCATATTAAAGTAGAATGCATACAAAAAATTTGCTTCATTAAGGTATCATATAAGTCCACCTCGATTTCCTAAAGCATCTTTAATTCAGATATAAGTGGCTAAAGAAAACATCAATTTTATCCTTAGGATTGTTAGGATTTGACATAATAGTTGTTAAAAATATGTAGTCATCCTTCATGCACATCCATGAAAGGTAAATCATACGGTGTTAAAATCACATACTATGATGAATACTATTTTCCCAATTTACCAAAAGGTTGAAAACCAATGGCACAAAAATCTAGTCTCATATTGTGACATTCATTTGCAAAGTCTAGATGCAAGTCAAAGAAATGTGTCCATGTATGTGAATCAAAATAATGCCACATAATGCCTTCTTCTCACATATGCTCAGCATGCCAAAGCATACGGTAGTTGTTGCATTAGAAGGATCCAACCTTTATAACTGAGTTATTAATGGAATGTAATACATTATTTTAAAAGGTATTCAACATGTTTGCTTTCCATTACCTCTACACTATCACTTAAACTAAGGCTCTACATAATGAAGGTAGAACTATAAGTCATTAAATTCCCCCCAAAAAATAATAGATAATACTAATTACTACCTATTTTATAATCCTATTAGCTGGAAAAAATTATTAAATAAAATAAGAACAAACTAAATTAAATGGAATAAAAAAAATCAATATTTAAGAATTCAATCAAATATAAAACAAAATTCACAAGCTAGTTGTTATGTGTATATTATCTTAAATAGATATTTTTTTATGTTAGCAACATTTGTGGCTCTATAAATAAAGATAAATTATATAAAAGGTGTATGAAACTATTGTTTTTTGTTAAAATAGTCTATGTAATTTTATATTTTGTGTTCAATCAAGTGTTTGAAAAAATAAAATAGTAGTCAACAAGTACTTCTAACCAATCTGGCTATGTCTAGCATGACAATGGACAAATACGAGACTAAAAATATGATAATTCATCTGCTCCATAAATTATTTTAATAAAAAGACATTGATAGCCTTGATAAAAGAAGTAGAAGACTAAATTAACCTTGATAAAAAAAATATTGCCTTTATAATTAAACTATTTAATGATCTTTCTCTTCTTTTATTTTACTAAAGACTTGTTCCCATGAAATCTAGTAGAAGAAATAGTTGGATTTTTTAGAATTATATTAACAAAAACAACAAATCTTTCTTATTTGGTTTGATACTTAGCCTATGTGCTCAAGAAAGCCACTTTATCATCTTACCATTTGATTTTATGAGAATCAGGAATCAGGCTAATACTTTATTCTTATTTAATTTCTTATATTATATAGGTTTATGCTTTGTTCTTGATTATTTTATTACAAATATTGTTCAATTTGTTTGTTTGTTATGCTTAAAGAAGGAGATGATGAGGATGGTGTTAATGGTAACAATGATAAAAATGATTCTATAGATATGTGAGAATAGTTTGTCTAGATTTTTCCTTTCAAATCTTAAACCTTCAACTTCACTATAATTCTCTTTTATATGCAGCAACTATGCCATTTTAGTTATTTGATCTCCTTTACATAGCAAAGTGGCGGCATTTGGAAGAAAGTGGTGTCATATGATCTAAACACATTGAATATATATATAATTACTAGAAATACTAATATGAACTCTATTTCCATACTTTAATTATTTTGTTGAAAAAGTTTATACACTACTTTAGTAAAAATCAAAAAAATGAAAATATTATTTAACTCAAAATAGGCAACAAAGATGTATTGTATTTCATTGAATGTGGGAATATTTACAACAGTACAAATATAACTGAATATAAGATGATATATACATAGTGATAACATACAAGGTGAGTTTGTATAGGAGTCAATGTCTTTGATATGCCCCCACAAGCTGAAGGGTGATAGTCAATCAACCGAAACTTGTCCTTAAACTTGGAAAATGAGTGCTCATTAATATCCTTAGTCAGAATGTCAGCAACTTGATCGGCTGAAGAAAGAGCAGCTACAATGAGTTCCCAAAGTAAATGAGCCGACCACTTAATTTTCACACTCACATATGTAATGGCTTTGAACTCAAATTCAGTAGAAGAACGAGCCACAATTTTTTGTTTGCGAGAATTCAAAGCAAGCAAATTTTGCCCAAGAAAAATCAAGTAACCCCCCATCGATCTTCGATCATCAGGGCAGCCTGCCAAGTCAGTATCGGTGAATGTTGTCATGGTTTTTTATGGACACTTTTTAATGAAGAAACTTGGATGGATGGTACCTTACAAGTATCGGAGCATGTGCTTTAATGCTTGGTAATGAATGGTGTCGGGTTGTGCATATACTGACACATCTTGTTAATCGAGAACGACATGTCAGGTCGAGTGATGATCAAGTATTATAGGCTGCCATAAAGTTTCCTATAAGTGTGAGCTTCAGCAAAAGAAAGTGGAGTGCCATCGGTTTTGTTGAAAATGGTTCCAGCAACCATAGGCATTGCACAAGGTTTATAAGTGCGCGTGCCAGTAGATTTTAATATTTCGGCTATGCAAGATTTTTGGGAAAGAGAAACTCCTTGGCCAACCCAAAAAACTTGTATGCCTAGGAAGTAATGCAAATCAGCCAAATCCTGCAAAGCAAATTCAAATGATAACTTGGAAATTATGTGCACAACTAGTGAAGAATCACTACCTATTATTATTACATCATCTATATAGACAAGAAAGAAATATTTAGACGCTCCATAATTGTAGATGCATAAGGAAGGATCAGCTCTAGAACCATGAAATCCTCAAGTGAGTAAAAAATTGCTTAGCTTTTAGTACCAACCACGTGGTGCTTGCTTGAGGTCATAGGGAGATTTTCATAATTTGCAGAAATAAGTGGGATTCATACTGTCTACAAATCCTAAGGGCTACACTATAAATACATTTCCCTATAAATCACCATTCAAAAAGGCATTATTTACATCTATTTAATGTAAAGACCACCCATGAGACACCGTAACTGACAACAACGTCTTGATAGTCATGGGTTTCACTATGGGAGTAAATGTTTCCTTGTAGTCCAACCTATATTCCTAAGTAAAACCACGACCAATAAGATGTGCCTTGAATCTCTCTATATTACCATTAACTCTGTGTTTGATCTTATAAATCCAATGGTTGCCATCAACATTGCAATTTGAAGGATAAGGAACTAGATCCCATGTATGATTATGGGTCAAGGCTTGCATTTCTTCAAACATAGCTTATTTCCATTCTGGTTCTGGTATTTGGTTTGCTTAGGTAAGAAAAGAAGGTTCGGTGATGGAAGGAGATGAAGAAGTGGTAAGTTAGGTATGATGAATGGTAGGTTTTCATTGAAGAGCAGATGGACGTAATTGCATGTGATGCTTCCTTTAAGGTTGAGAAGATATGTCGGGTGGTTCTTATTTATCTTCAGGATTATGAAGATTAACAAAAAGTTTAAGGCCTTCAGGATTGTATATGGTTAATCGATTTGGTGTAGAAGACAAGATAGAATTTCAGGAAAGAGGTGATTATTAAGATAGGGGTGTGGGTATGGATAAAGGGGATTGAGGTTTGGTTGGAGTTATATATGGTGAGGTATTTCAGATGGAAGGATTTTTGGAAAGAAGTAGGAGACTGAGGAAAATATTACCTGATTTTGGCAAGGATAATAAATCCAGAGAATGTTTGAGCTGGAGTTATGGACTTGACGACATGGAGACTGGCAAAGTATCATTCTACAAATGACCTGCAACTTGGTTAAAAAGGAACAATTTTTCATTAGAATCAACATGTCTTACAATGTATATTTTGCCATTTTTTTATCATGACATCAATAGCCTAAATGTAATGAGGAATAGCTTAAAAAAACACATTGAGTGGATCAAAGGCAAATTTGTGATTGTTTTATGGTCTTAAAAGAGGATATACTACACATCCAAAAATTCTTAAAAAAGAACAATCTGTATTTTTTTGTATAAAGTTGTATAGGGTATATGTTTACCCAATGAACTAAATGGAGTTTGATTAATTAAAAACGTCGTTGTTTCAAAAGAAAAATTCCAAAATTTAAAGGGTGCACCACAATGTCCCAAAATTGCCAAGCCAAGATTGACTATGTTGCGAATTTTTCGTTCAGCCATTCCACTTTGTTCATGATGTGAACTAGGCTTATCTAACAAGCAAAACCCGCAACAATCTATTGATACCCACACCTTAGACTGTCCAAGAAACACGTCTAGTGGAAACTAGACCCTTAATTATCTAACAAATAAGAACTCTAGTTATCATGAAGTCACCACAGTTAGATATGGATGTTCTAATTGATAAGACAAGTGAACTATCTAACAACCTATTTTGTTTAGAAAGTTCCAAGAATAAAACTCTAAGTAATTTTGAAGAAAATTTTGTCACTTTGATTAAATTGATGAAAAAGATCTGCCAAATAGGCTACAAAATAAACTATTTATAAGAATTCTTAACCCTAAACCTAGACAAAAAAAAATCCTTAAAAGATAAAGATAACAAACCCCTAATAGATAGGAAAACAAGTCCTTAAAGATAAGGAATTATTTTGCTTGGTAACTAAGGTAAAGAAAAGTAATTCTAATTAAAAACAAACACTCTAAAAACATTTTGGATAAGTAAAAAATCCAAATTCATTTTTAATACTTCTTAAACAAAATAACACATGGTCGGGATTCATCTTGGGCTTGGAACAAGTGCAACTACTCCTTTAAGTTTAATGCACTCAAATTGGATCCAATAATATTACTTAGGCCTAAATCTTCAATTCACACCAAATGAATAAGATTTGGACCATAATTAACTCCATGTACTCCAATTGGATCATATTGATTTAGATTTATCATTTGAACCTATATTGCTTGAATTTGCATTTATAATGCTTCCTTCATCTTCTTAGCACTAGCCCATATGATTGGACTTCCATCATAAGTCAAACTGTCTTTAATCCTTGTTGGGTTAGGATTTTTTGTTACATATTGAATCCTTGTTAGATTAGGATTTATTGCCACATCTTGAATCCTTATTGGATTAGGATTCCTTGTCACATCTTGAATCTTAAGATTCCTTGTCATACTAGGATTCTCATCATTCCCCCTTTTCTCAAAATGATTCATCCTCGAATCATGCCCATCTTCTAAAGTTGATAAATTCAAAAATCATCCAGGGTTAAACACAAACTCTTGGTTGAAAATTTCTCCTTTAAAGTAAGGATCCATACAAGCAGCTTTAAAATAACTTGAGCTTGATTGTACACTTGTAATGTAGAACTGATTTCACAAACTTGTAAGAACTATAATTTTGTGGCTTCCTTCTAAACTTAAAACATGAACAGTTCTTCTTGCTTCAAATGAAGACTCCATAGATTCCCTTATAAGCACAAGATACTTCAACAACATCAAATGAATCTCTACATGGTAAAGAATTCTGCAAAATAACTTTCGAAACACTAGAAAAACAAAGATTAAAGTTAGTATACTCATGATGAAAAACCAACTCATTATCCTTCTTGATACTCTCAATCTCTATATTTTTCTTTTCACTCATGTTTTGCTTGTTTTCTCTCATCAAGTGTTTCCCATTTTTCTCACTTTGCTCCTTCAACTCAATTTTAACACTCAGCTCACTTTGTACTTTTCTCTCAATTTCATTGGTTTCCATCCCCAAAATTTTCCCACTTGAAGATTGAAACTCATCAATTTGTTGTTTAATGCACAAATCTTCAAACCTTATCTTTGGAGGTAAAATTTCAATCTGTCACTCTTCCCCTTTATTCTTCTCCTCAACTTGTCTTTCAACCAAATCAATAGTTTCAACACTTTCAATTTTCTCAGATTCACACTCTATTTTGACCTTTTCACACACAACTACTTCTATTTTACACTTCTCTTCATGAATAATGCTATCCTCCATTGTTTGATCACATAATTGATGCCCATGTTTCTCCCCATGATTATTCAACATGACTTTAACATTAGAACCGCTTTCACTATCAACCTTATTAGTCCAACTCTCTCTCTCTCTAAAGCAAGTGTAATTATATTCTTCAAAGATAAAAAAGATTGTAATTGTAATACTAACCTAAAATCTTGTCTAATTTCACTTTATGAATCTTTTAATTTTTTTCCCTTCAGATTCTCATAAATCACTTGCAATTACACTTTTTAGCATAATCTTCAACACTTAGTTCCCTTTGTTTAAGCCTTTGCAATTTAAGATAGAATTTATCCTTAACATCAGGAGGAATAAAACGTCTAGTCATTAAACTCTACATTAATTCCCAATTTCTAACCTCACTATTCCCATTCTCTCTTAACAATGCCACCAAATCTTTCCATTAAAAATAAGCACCACCTCTGAATTGTCAAGAAGCAAGTCTACACTTTTGTACCTCACTATATTCTTCACATTCAAACACCTCTTCTACTTTTTGTACCCATCTTAAATAAGCATTAGGTTCATTTACACAAAAAAAAAGAAATCTCCATTTTGAAATAAATTTGTGCTCAACAGCCTCAATTTTGGGTGAATTTGGATGGATTTGGCAAGTTTGGGTGAATTTGGACGAATTCAGTAAGTTTAGGTGACTAGAAATAAGAAAATTAGGTTTAATTCATACAAAAATAAAAGAAATAGAAATAAAAACGAATTAAACCCCAATAGGTAAGGAAAAGGAATTATAGATAAGGCAAAGGAGTTGTAGATAAGGAAAAGAAGTTATAGATAAGGAAAAAGAGTTGTCTAACCCTTTTTGGACAAAGAAAATCTTTAAGATAAGATAAGGATTAGTACTAAACATGAGAGGACTAAACCTAACAAGATAAGGATATAATCTACTCGAGATTTGTTCTTATCCACAAAGATATTCCTAACAAACAAAAGAAAAAATGAATTTGTACAAAGAAAACCAAGAAAAATAAAATTTTCAACTTTAAGATTCAAGATATATGATCTTGAATCAGGATTTGAATAAAGAACTTAAAGAAACTTCAAGATTCCAACGAATTTAATCAAGAATTTTCAAAAAAAATAATCAAGAAAAATCAAAGATTTGAAGAAGACTTGCAAGAACTTTAAAGATTTTAAAGAAACAACCAAATTCTTCTTTTCTTTTTCATTCT
Source organism: Mallotus repandus (assembly GCA_949671775.1). NCBI lineage: Eukaryota > Viridiplantae > Streptophyta > Magnoliopsida > Malpighiales > Euphorbiaceae > Mallotus > Mallotus repandus. The sequence goes on from CATIWM010057461.1 coordinate 15,901, forward strand.
TTTCTTTTCTTTTTCTTTTTTTTTATATGGTCAAAACTTAATGCAATGATAGATTAAAACTAAAATACAAAAGGTTATTAAAAATTGGGTTTTGAATGGCGGCAAAAAGAACTTAATTTCATGATAAATTCCCCCTCATCACTACTTCCTACTAAAGTTACTACTAACATCTCTTTCAACTTTAAGAAAAAAAATTTTCTACAAAGACCCAATTTCATCATCTTTTTATTATGTATACCATAAAATGACAGAAATCCTAATGCATTAACATTGTAAGAATCCTTCAACAATCTTTAAAAGGTATACAAAGAGTTCCTTTTTGTTGTCATTTGATTAGTATAATATTTGTGTTTTTAGATTGTTATGTATACATATTGCTTTTCTATATATTTTTTATTCCTTTTTCTTTTTTGGTAAATTGTTGAGGTTATGGTCCCCTATGCGTAAGGAATGCAATAAATTAGTACTTATTGTACATTTAAAAGTAGAAAACATGTACATGTAGAGAATGGTAGTTGAATGGTATTTTATGTCAACACACTATCTGTGCTATATATAATGAGAATATGGAGCCTATGGATTTTACTGAGCATTGGTATTGAAAGAAGACTTATATTAAAGAATATTCCTATATGTTACAACTTATTAGAGGCAAAGATGTTTAGGAGAAGAGTGGAGTTAAACCAATCTTACCACCGAAGATAAGAAAACTTCCTGGAAGACCCAAGATATCAAGAAAAAAATGTAGAGATGAGGTGAAGAAAGTTGCATAATGACATGCAAAATATGTAAAAGTAATGGACATAACTTGAGGAGTTGTCCTAAGAGAACTTAAGAGACTATAGTAACTTGCCAAAATGCTTTTTTCAATATTTTTTTCTTTTACATTTCATTTAATTTTTTGCTTTCTATATAACTTTATATGGTCTAAGTAGGTGGAAGTTACAAATAAAAGAAAAAGCAATCAAGCAATTCCAAGCAACAATAATAGAATCCTTAAGTATTCCTCTATTGAAGTAAAAAAAGCTTTTATGTAGGAGTGCTATAATAGCACTAAAAGCAAGACAAAGATGATTGGTTAACTCATATTACATACACACCTATCTACTTTTTATGTACTAGTTATTAACTTGCACTTTTTTCATAAGTACGTCTAGTATAAAGGCCAAAGACATAACAACTATTGGATACAACAATGGCTTAGGAGCATGCCTAAGGAATATCACTATTAAGCAACCTTATTGCAATTCTATGGAAACTACAATTCAGAGTTCAATTTGGGCCAGATTTGAAATTTGTTTTAACCCCAAGAGAAAAACTACCCTCATGGAAGAAATGTTCAAAAGGAATAAGAATTACACCTAAATCTACAGACTTATGGGTGAGTAAAGGTTTAAAAGTCCAAATTCTAATGTAAGTGCAAAATTATTTCACCATTTTGGATATTGAAGTATGATTGAGATATGTAATTTTGTTCAACATTACTCAAATGATTGCAGGCTCTAGAGGATTCTTTAAGGAAAAATGTTAATTCAAAATCAAAAAAGAACTTATGCTATAAAGAACTTCAACCTTAGTAACAATACACTTTTTGGAAGAAGAAACTACTTCTTATTAATTGAATGTTCACCTAGATAGCAAGTTGGATTGTTAGTTTGTTATTCAATTGTGATAGAATGTGATTTTAAAACTTGGTGGTATTTTAATATTTTTACTGCAAATTGCAACCAGTATTGAAGTTAAAGATAGTTATGAAACCTGTGAAGTTTCAATTTGGTTTTTTTTTTTTTTTTGTTAAAGTTAAAGATAGTTTGGTTTTACTTGTATTTGTATTTAGCATATTTTTTACACGACTTCCTTGTAGCAAGCATGCATTTTTGGCAGAAATTTAGGTAAGCTTAATTAAATAGTAACAATATAGCTTACTCAAACAACAAAAAAATGCCATCAGCTTGGTATTTTTCAGGATGAACAAAGCCATTTGAATATACTATATTCAAATTTTATAACCATTAAGTTCGAATTACACTATATATATTATTAACTTTGTTGATTTTAGCAATAATCAATCTTGATTTTGAGCATTTAACATGTTTGTTTAAGTGTGTATAAGATAGGACTATAATGGAAATCAAAATGAATCTAAGCGTGCTTTCTGGTAAATCAACCTTTGGGATTCCAGGAAGATTTTGGAAGTCTTAGACTTTTTAAATGAGAAAGTTTTATTCTTAACATTTGAATTAGATGTCACAAATTTCCAAATTGATCTTACTTGTCAAAATCTGAATTCATTTGGGTCTGGAAATCTTCAGTTAAAATCAGCATATGCAGTTTTCATTTCAATTTGAGTAGCTCCTAGTATTTCAACAATACCTTGAACTACAGATGTCCAATTTAAGTGATTAAAAGTGCTATGGAAATATAAGACAAATACCTAAAACTTTTATGAAGAAAACTAAGGCTGATTCAATTTTCTTAAATGAAAAAAGTCATGATCCCAATAGGGACCATGCAAGTCCCGACCGGACAAAAATTGCACCAAATTGAAGAAATCTTCCAGAACATATCCCGGGCCAATGTCCCAACTGAGACCAGTGTGATCCCAATCGGGATCAAGGTATTCATGACTAGGATCAATATAGACTTCAAACATAACAGCTATAACGGATATATTTTTGAATATCCCAACCGGGATCAAGGTGATCACGACAGGGACCATAGTTTTTACAGGCTAAAAGTCCAAATTTCAGTCAAATGAAGTTTGAATTTGTTGGAAACAAAATATTTTTTTCTAATAGCTATAATTGAATTACTCAACTATAAATACAACCTCTCAAGATCATATAGAGGTTAAGAAACTTATTTTTCATCTATACATTCTCAAGCATTCAATTAAAGCTCAAAATTCTCTTTAATTCATTCTTATATTTGATAAACTCTTATAAGAGTTTGGTGAGTGATTAGAATAGAAATTCTTATTCTTCTATTTTCTGGGTTTAGAAAAAGGGAAGTGAGGTTCTATTCTAAAGGAATTGGTTTAAGTGTTTAGCCATTAAAACACTTAGGAATTTAGTTTTAGTGTAAGCCTTCAAAACACTTGTGAATCGGTATTAAAATAATTATTAAGCCAAAGGTCATGTTGTTTTTTCTGAGTCATTATTTTGGTATTTTTTGCTAAAATAAAATTTAAAGCTATTAAAAGGCTTGATTTCACTTGGAATATGCATTTTTTATAGGACTATTTTGGTAAAATAGCTCAGAAATTTTTTTACACTTTATTAAGCTAAAATTAAAATAATTCACAAAGAACCAAGCTTGGATGAACCTAGTATTATCAACATCTTGGGTATACCAAGAGAGGCTCAAGCAAAATTAAATTGAGTATAAGGGATTTTGAGCAATTTATTGTCTGTGTACTTAAATTTTAAAACAATTTGGGGAGATAAATAAAGATTGAGAAGGATTTATTGAGAGAATACTGAATTTTTCTTGGGAGTTAAAGAAGGATTTATTGAGAGAATATTGAATTTTTCTTAGGGAGTTGAAGAAGTTAATGAGTAATTAAATTGATTCTCATTAATCTTTATAAAATTTTAATGTGAATATTTTGCTAGAGAAGAAGAAGAAGAAGAGCCTAGTTGAGAGCTTGGGGAAGTGCATGAAATATCATATAATATTTTGCGAGTACTTTCCAATATTACTCATCAAGCTCACCAAATTTCACTTTTGGTCTTAGCATGAATTTAACAGTTGTTATACCATGGACCCCTATCCATATTGTATTATGGACCAGGGGTCTATCACACGTGTAAGAAAAAATACGTTCATTTTTTCTTTTAACGTGAAGTGCGTTAAGTGCCTTTACTATGTGGGCAGCTTCTATCGCTCTGTTGATGTTATAACTTTGTCTGCATCGCTATATCTCTTTTTGTGACTTCACTCAAATTTACTGGTTAGTTATCTTTGTTAAGGCCTTTCATATGTACGTCGATTAATTTTTTTATTTATCAAAATTTTTTCTTTTTCTTTTATTAATTACAATAGTTGAATTTAATTTTTTATTCATAATTTTAATCAAAATAAAATTTTTATTTATTAAAAAATCTTTCAATTTTTTATTTTTTAATTATAATAAATGGAGTTTTATTTGTATTTTTTAATTTTTACTTTTTTGTTAAATAATATAGATTCATTAATTAAATATTGTATTTTCATAAGATAAAACATGTAGGGTTATTACTTAAACAATGCATGTTCATTAACCTTCACCTGCAGATTCATTCACTTTCACCTGCAGGTTCACTTTTAATCTCATTAAAAAATTAAAAAGCATTTTTTATTTATCAAAAAATTATTTTTTCTTTTCATTTTATTATATTCCAGACTATGATTGTGATTGGAGAATTATATAATTCACGTATATATAGGACATGCATCCTCTGCATACAACGTCTTCACTAGGTTATAGTATTTACACTGATTAAACTTCCTAGCTTTATGAAGGATCAATACTATGATTGCTCATAAGTCAATATTAAGTAAAAGTTTAATATTAGTATTATAAAAATTAATAGGTTAATTGATCATGACTATGCAAATTCATTAATTTTCACCTACATATTCGTTGAGGATCAATGAACATATAGGTGAAAATCAATGAATATGTAGGTTAATTGATCAAATACTATACAGATTCATCAATCTTCACCTACATATTCATTGATTTTCACCTACATATTCATCGAGGATCAATGAACATATAGGTGAAAATCAATGAGTCTATTACAGTTTCATTGATCTTTACTTGCATGTTCATTAACCTTTACTTGCAGGTTCATTAACCTTCACCTACAGATTCACTTTCAATCTCATTAAAAAATTAAAAAGTATTTTTTAGTTGATAACAAATGAACCTTCAATCAATAATACATGAATCTTTACGTCACAAGTAATGAATCTATATGCAAAAACTAATGTATTTTAAGTTATAACTTTCATATAAATAGTAATCAAGATATTCTTGCAAACTAAACAAATGACTGATCATGGTGTTTCCCTTTGTAATGTTCCCATGTTCATCAATAAATCCTTCCGAGAATGCATCAATTTTTTGAACAACCATAATCATCTTCTGTATAAACCCGCCATAATCAATCTTCTATAAAATAGGAAATAGATTGTGTCATCTCAGTACATGCAAAAATATTTTTAAACAATCTCCCTACACCAACACCTCTCTTCTAGCCCTTTCATATCTTTACCACAGTATTGCTTCCGCTATTGTGTGGTTGTAGTTCAGATACTTGCCCATCAAGAACTGGGAATAGAGGCGGTTGGCAAAAATAACATTGTTCTTGGTGCAGCACTCTTCCACTGTTCTTGGATGCGAACCAAATCATTGAGAAATGATGGGGCCATATTTTACAATCCACATCCCGGAGAAAAAATCATGGAAGAAGCCAAGGAATTCTTGTCCAGTTACTTGAAAAAGAAAAGCAAACAGCCAGAGAAGAAGAAAGAAGAGGATGACGAGAGTGACCGAAAAAAAAAAAGCTACTCGCACATGTAATGTACCCCTGGTCCATATTGCTATATGGACAGGGGTTCATGATATAATTTGCTTGAATTTAGGGAAGAAAATAAAAGATTAAGGAAGAGAATATTTTTTGTAAAATAAAAACATGGACTTGGACTTTTATTTGAATGTAAATTAGCCTTGGGTCTGGTGTAAGCTAATTACATGCGGCGGGCATTGTTTAAGCTCATATTTAATTTTGGGTTAAAGAGATCATTAATATTGATCCACACTTATTTAATTAAATTTCAAAAGTTCAAAGTAAGTGAAAAGCTCAGTTCATGTCAGTGCAACTTAATGACTAAGGCAGAAGATTCTGGCAATAGAAATGACTATTCCATGATAGCTTAGGGAAGTGGATCACGTAGTGGAGTTACACAAATTAATTTCTCCAAGAAACGGAAGAAACTCTTGAGATAAGAAGTTAAATTTGAGAAGTAAATTTTGTGATTATAAATAAACACACAAGAAACTATTGGGGCATTTATCAACAGTCAATCATCACAGACAATCATTATCAAAAAAATCATTATAAAAACATCATTATCAATACTTTATTTTTCTTTTAGCTATTCCAGTTCTTAAACTTGTAGTTAATTTCTTTAGTGCAAAATTTATATTTTCAATATTCAGCAAATTTCTCTTTGTCAACAATCATTTAAATTTATGAAGTTTTTGTTGAAATTCAAGCATATTGAGATAAAAGCACTTGAGAACCTTCTCGTTTGATAGAAGTTAGAAAATATTATTGATGATTATCTCCTCTAGCATGATCAAATTCAAACTAAACTCGGTTCACCAGAAATTGTACCAACAAAGATATATGGGATATGAATTTACAATTTTTTTTCATAAATTTGGTCAATCTATAAAACTTTAGCATCATATAATAACTAAAAATTATATTTTAAGAATTTTCATTCGTATGTCTAAAATTTAGTACTTCACTATTTCTTTTAAATTAGATTGTTATATTTATTAATTTCTTTTTTTATAATTAGTAATTAATTATAAAAGTTGTAAATTTAATTTTTATATATTCGTTAGATAAAATAATTTTTTTTTGAATGGTTGATTACTAAATTAAAAAATTAAATTTAAAAAAATAATATCAATTGCATTAAACATGAATTTGAAAAAATATATATATAATTTTAAGACTTTATTGTGAATAAATCATATGCTAAAATTTTTATAAAACTACGTTATCTCTTATTTAGTTCAATTTTATTGAAAATTTCATTTAATTTTCAAATGAATTTTAAATAGAATTTATTTATAAATAAATTTCAAATCCATTTAAACTAAACATACTTCATTAATAAGTATTAATTTAATTTTAAATAATTTCACAAAATTAAAAAGTTGATATTTAAAATAAATTCTACAATATTTTCATTTAAATCAAACATATTTACTAGGATTTTCAAATAAATTTTATAAAATTTATTAAATTCATTTAAACCAATTACAATTATTAACTTTCAATATAGAGAGCTTTTTAACCAATATACATAATGCAAATAGTTTTCACATACCCAATTTAGCTTTGAATATGTGTAGATATATATTCAATATAAAAACCATATTAATTTTTCCTTACAGTGGGCATATGAAAAGCTAATCAAAATCAAACTTTGTGAATCATGCAGAAAATTAAAAAAAAAAAATGCTACTGTAAATATGATAAAGTTATGAACATAATCATGGTCATTAATTATCTTATAAATAAATATAATTTGAATAAATATAAGTATAAAGATTATATACCTAATATGTGAAAATGGTTTCTAAATATTGAAAATCTTTTAAGTCAACTCCATTGAATTAATATGTTTTAAAATCTAGTTTCCACATTTAAAATATAAATTTAAAATATAAATTTAAAATTTAATTTTTAAAATATTAATTATTTATGAAGATATATTTGTCTATCAAAAATTTTTGATATTTCTTTTTTGAACAACTGAGAGGTCAAGGGAGGAGTGATAAATCAAACTCGTAACCTTACCTTACAATATCTATCACCTGAGCCATTAATTTTAAAAATTCTTATATTTTAAAACTATATTATTATCCTAAAAAATTGAAAAAAAATCTTTAAATATCTTTTATGCGGGCACAAACTGTGGCATTTAGTATTATTCTTTTTTTTTCTTAGATATATTATGATTATTTTTTTGTATTTTTAGATTCCTTATAATAAGGGATCTAATTGTGATAATTTAGAATCCAACAGGCTGCCCTGTTATGGATTTATCGTACTATCATGTTATGGAATTATTTTTTCTTTTGTTGATTCCAAAAATTAAAGGATTCATCAACAACGAACAAAATATATATTAAATCTTTTAATCCTTTAAGGACAGCAATGTCAAGAAATAGGTATGAAGGCATTGTATAATCAGTTAAGCATCAACCAAAAGACATTTGAGAGTTACCGTATAACTTATAGAATATCAACAATGATAAATTTAAAAATAAATATATCTCTATAGTCTAGTCCAATGAAGTTTCTACAATACATAAAGGTATAAATCCACCCTTAATGTTTATATCTAAGTGCATATCGGTTTCTAAATAATTTTTGGGCCCAATTAGACATAGAAATTCAAAATCATGGCATTTTGAGCCCCCATTTAACAGAGGCATTTGTCGCCGCTAGGTTAATGGATGATGTGGCAAAAAAAGGTCCCACAAAACTCAGACCTTAACGTGTTATGCTCCTCTTCTTCTTCTTCGTCTTCTTCTTCTTCTCCATTGAAACAAAAACTAAAGCAAATCATCCGGTTGAAATAAAGAATAAAACGGTGGATGGACTATTACTTGGCAGGGACTGAGTGGCAACAACAACGCCATTGGCATGGTAGAGTTGCATTGTAGTTCCTCTCAAAAGCATGAGCTGATAAATAGCAAGTCTTCATAGGAAGCTTGGATGGATAACTGGCATCAAGCTGGTACCTTTTTTTTGGATTGAGAATTGAAACAAAAGTAACAAAAACCTATTGTGCATGTTCAGTGCAATTGTAACGAGGGCAGACATGTAGGGAACGACATCGTTTTCTTATACGGCCCTCGCTATGCAGCACTAGATCCCATCCTCAATTCCCAGCAACCATTTGATTCCATTTCTTTTTCAATTTTTATTAATAATTAATAGTATAGCTTCTTTGATTGATCTCTTCTGTTAGTGATATGTCTTAGGCCAATTATGTAATGGTCATATTTTGACTTTGTCATATTTTTATTTTATTAATAAAGAGGCATTTTTATTATTACTGGCTAATTCTAGTATTATCCTTGATTAGTTAATTCTACAAAGATAATCAAGTACGTGACTTGATAGTAAAACTCTTAGGTGATACTTGAATTCTAATCTAACTATCCCTAGTCAATTATTGTTGTGGAAACAACACTGAATAAAGACTAGTATAAAGTTGATTGATGATTATGTTTTACTGATTATGTATATGAGATATTAAGTCAAACTCATAGGAACATATTTGTAGAAATGATGTACTGGATCGATCCACTATGAGAATACCACATGGATTATTGTCATAGGTAATTCTTATCACAGTAGTACTATTTGAGTCCTCTGACATGAAATCACCATGGTTTCCTGCATGATAAGTTCTTTATTTTAATACATCCCTATGTCATCTTTAACCAGATGGTAAAACAGGTTGTGACTAGATATAGAATGAGTTGTGTGAGGGATGTGAGTGAATAAGATAGAATTTGTCCCTCAATTATTTTGAGAAGATATCTGTTGGGCCCCTCGATAAGTTAGACAAAAGAGAAATGCATGGCCATGCTAGAATGATAAAGAGTTATCATTATCATTCTACTTGGGATTGAGAAACAATACAATTAAATAATATAAGGAATACATAATCCATGCCTTATGTTCAATTAGGATAACATGTGACAAAAGGACTATAGTACATGCTGTGTATTAGGTTATGTCGGATTATCGACCTTCACATAACTTGGGTAGTCATAATGTCTTGCTAAAGACCAATTATGACTTATGGGCTAAACTGGGAATTTTAGGTCCACTGCCAACATTATGTGAACATACAGGGTCACACACTTAGAACAAGTCCAAAGCAGACTTAGGTTAATTAGCCCAATAATTATCTTTATGGAATATTCAATAAAAAAGTAAATAAATAAATAAATATATATATATATATATATATATACATATTTATATTAGTATTTATTTATTTTCTAATTTATTTTAGGTAAGAGTTATCTAAAATAAGTGGGAAAGGATTCTAATTTGGAATTAGAATCAAAGTAGAAAAGGAACTTTAATCTTACCAAAACTATTTTGGTAAGAGAAACCCTAGGTAAGGTGTATATATAAACATCTCTTTCTCTAGGGTTTGGTTAGAGATATTCTCTTTCTTCCTCTACTACTTCTTGTGAGAAAAACACATAGAGGAAAAATAAATTAGTGTGAGATAACAAAGATTCTAGCTGACCTACTTTGCTTTGGATCACCATGTTCGTGTGGATACCGTAGAGGGCATAACCTTTTGATGACATCTCAATCTGATAAAGGAATACATTAAGCTTGAGACAGGGTGTCACTAGTGTGAACCCCCTCTCTTTCTTCCACTATTCTTGCTTAAAAATCATCTTAGTAAGTTTTGGAAAACCTTCTCAATCAATCTACTTGAATTACATGGATCCAAGCTATAGGTTTTTGTGGTTAAAATTTTTATTTTCCACTGCATTATGGATCATGAAACCCAACAGTGGTATCATAGCAAAGGATAGTAGCGCATGGTGATGTGGTGCATGGAGATGCATGGACTATCCAATTCCTAGGAATTCTCATGTATGATAGCGTGACGAAGCGTGACTCTCTACCTAAGAGCGCAAGTGTTGCATGCTTTGATAGGTTTATGTGGATGTCACCTCATATGATGAGACCGAATCCACACAGGTGATTGGATCACCCCACTGTCCTAATAGTGGTATCAAAGCTGCTTGTAATTCGATTAGATTGATTCTATGATATATGTGATATACATAAGATATGAAAACAAGTTTTTGACATATATGTTATATATGTTTGATTTTGAAAATATTTTTCAAAGTTTCATCATAACATTTCTATATGATGATTTAATTAAATCTACATCGAAAACAAATTGGTATGGTTTGACTTAACTAGGTCATCAAAAAGGTTTTGGACTTAGGGCATCAGATGGGATTTTTACCTGGGACATGTGATGTCAAATCCCATACCCTTCTAAGAGTTACATGAGATATAATTGGTAAAAGTTACCTAACTAAATAACCATATCTTTAGATGATGGGCCAAAGCTCACTTAAAGTATGGTGAAATATGGATCTTGACCCACTACAATTTATAAGTTAACTTGAGGGTTATTAATTTGAATAAATTTTTTTGGGATTTATAATTATGCCTTATTAAAATAATTTAATAAAATATTGAATACACTGTATATATATTTGTTGTAGATAATAGCATTAAACACAACATCTAATTTTTCACTGTAATCAATCCTTAAGAAGGATAAGCTTAATGGGACTAACTTTCTTGACTAGTACAGAAACTTAAGAACTATTCTTAAGCAAGAAAGAAAGGAATATATCCTTAATCAACCTATTCCTGATGAACCAGCTAATAATGCTTTTAGACCTCAAAAGGATGCTCATAGTAAGCATCTTAATGATTCTATAGATGTCACTTGCCTCATACTCGGATGCATAGATTCAAATCTCCAAAAGTAACTAATGGAGATGGATGCTTATACCATAATTGGTCATCTTAAGGAAATGTTCCAAGAGAAAGCTAGAATTGAAAGGTTTAACACCATAAAGGCATTACTTTCTTGCAAGTTGACTATTGGCAACTCAGTGGCTCCTCATGTTCTCAAGATGAAGGATCACCTTGAAGATCTTGAAAAGCTTGGTCTTAAGATTGAGTAAGAATTAGCCATTGATATTATTCTATAATCTTTGTCAGAACCATATGATGGATCTGTTATGAACTATAACATGTATGGTATGAACAAAATTGTTTTTGAATTGCATGGGATGCTTAAGACTGCTGAGAAGAACATCAAGACTATCAAGGATGTTCTAATGGTTAATAAAGGGAAAGGTATGAAAAGGATGGGAAAGGGTAAAGGTAAGAATAAGGCTTCTAAAGGCTTTTAGATGCCCAAGCCTAAGCCTAAGCCTAAACCTTTACCCCAAGTAAAACCATCTAATGAGGAAACATGCCATTTCTGCAATAAGTTGGGTCATTAGAAAAGAAATTGCAAGCTCTATATGGATGATCTGAAGAAGAATATTGGTAGTCCAACTACCTCTTCAAGTATTCATGTTATAGAAGTCAATTTATCTACTTTTGATTCTTGGGTATTAGATACCGGTTCTGGATCTCACATTTATACTGATGTGAAAGGTCTAAGAAGGAGTAGAATCTTGGCTAAAGGTGAAGTAAACCTACGAGTTGGAAATAGAGCAAGAGTTGCTGCATTAGTTGTAGGAACTTATGATTTGACTTTGCCTAGTGGACTTGTTTTGAGTTTAGAAAACTGTAATTATGTACCTGCTATGAGCAGGAATATCATTTCTCTTTCTTGTTTGGACATGAATGGTTTTGAGTTAGGAATAATAAATGCTCCATTTATCATGATAACATTTTCTATGGATATGCTCTATGAAATCATAGTCTTTATGTTTTGGACATCGAGGACACTAATGAAAAGTCCATCTATAACATTAATATAAAGAAGTTTAAATCTAATGATTTAAACACAACCTATCTTTGGCATTTTTGTTTAGGCCACATAAATGAGAAATGCATATCAAGCTCCACCAACATGGACTTGTGAATTCATTTGATTTTGAATCATATGAAACTTGTGAATCTTGTTTGTTGGGAAAAATGACTAAGACACCCTTTACTGGACATAGTGAGAGGGCTAATGACTTATTGGGCCTTACACATTTTGATGTGTGTGGTCCGTTAAGTTCTACTGCTAGAGGAGGTTGTCAGTACTTCATTACTTTCACATATGATTTCAGTAGATATGGCTATGTCTATCTAATGAAACAAAATCCAAATCTTTTGAAGTGTTCAAAATTTTCAAAAATGAAGTAAAAAATCAAATTGGCAAGAATATCAAAGCACTAAGATCTGATCGAGGTAGTGAATATTTAAGTCAAGAATTTATTGATCATCTTAGAGATTATGGAATAGTTTCACAATTAACTCCACTAGGAACAGCACAATGGAATGGTATGTCTAAACGGAGAAATCAAACTCTATTGGATATGATTCGATCTATGATGAGTCAGTGTTAAGAACCTCCAAGGATTATAATGACGAACCCTAATGATTATGAAGCCATGAATTACTATCTTGGAAACCTAAGAACAAATTGAATTTCAAAGTCCAAGAATCGCTTAAATAAGATTGCAAGGTTTAGTTGATCAAGATTAGAACCTAAAGAAAACTAATTTTTTTAAACCTTAACCCTTAACACACCACAAGGATATATAAATTCCTTGATAAGTAGTTTATGCATTCAACAAGAATTCAAGCAAATATGTAAAGGAAATAATGACTATTTTTATTAAAATCCAATCTAAATAAAAATGCACCATAAGGGGTGTTTTTATAACATCCTAACACAAGAAACCCCAATGAAACTATTAAACTTAGCCACCACATAAGCATAATAGCAAATAACATAGTTCTGAACTTAAATAAGAGATTTCAGCCCATATACTAGCCCACATTAGTCTTTATATATTTATACTTGCAAAACATTAAACAAATCCCATTCAGTTATGTCTTCACTTTGGCCAAACGATCAATTGAACTTCCTTAACTAGCCCAATCTTGCATATAGCCAATTAAGGCTTCTTATAGCTTCTTAGACCTTTACCTTGTAATTAGGCCTGGTGGCATGCTTAATGGATCCTTAGCTTTATCTTTGGTTTTCTTGTTGTCCTCTCCATCAAGCCCATCCTTAGCTTTATCTCTAGAAACGCCACCACCATCATCATCCTCAAGCTTGGTAACATCCATATTAGTCAGTCAGATCTTCCAATCTCCTTTTGGGGTTATGCTTTAGATATTGTTGCATTCCTCTTGAACAAAGTTCCATTAAAGGCAATTGAAAAGACACTATATGAGGTATAGAATGGGAAAACTCCCAGTTTATCTTTTCTTAAGATTTGGGGATGTGAGGCTTATGTAAAGCATCAAATTTCAAATAAATTAGCAACCAAATCAGATAAATGCCTTTTTGCGAGATATCCTAAAGAAACCAAAGGATATTACTTTTATAATACTTCTGAGAATAAAGTGTTTATTGCTCAGGATGATGTCTTTTTGGAAAGAGAACGTATTTCCAAAAGAACTAGTGGGAGTAAAGTACAACTTTTAGAAATTCAAGAACCACAAAATAACATTATACCATATATGGAACCTTAACTAGATCAACAAGTAGATGTTGAATCTACAGAAGTACCACAAGGTCCTAAATGGTCTGGTAGGACACGTCATAATCCTAAGAGATATAGATTTCTCGTAATGGATAATAATTATGTGATGATTGTGGATCAAAGTGAGCCCACAACCTACTAAGAGGCTATGGTCAGTCTAAACTCTGAGAAATGGTTAGAAGCCATGAAATCAGAAATGCAATCCATGTATGATAATCAAGTATGGACCTTGATTGATCCACCTGAAGGTTTAAAACTATTGGATGCAAATGAGTTTTCATAAAGAAAACTGACATGGATGGCAATGTCCATACCTTTAAAGCAAGATTGGTTCTAGAGGGTTTTAAGCAAACACATGGTATAGACTATGATGAAACCTTTTCACTAGTTGTTATGCTTAAGTCGATTTGAATTCTCCTTGCAATAGCTGCATACTATGATTATGAGATATGGAAAATGGATGTCAAAACAACATTTCTTAATGGAAACCTTATGAAGGATGTGTACATGACACAACTAGAGGGTTTTGTTAATCCTAAGAATTTTGGAAAGGTTTACAAGCTTTAAAGATCCATTTATTGATTGAAGCAAGCATCTCAGAGTTGGAACCTTCATTTTGACTAATCAGTCAAAGAGTTTGGATTCATAAAAATTGAAGATGAACCTTATGTTTACAAGAAGGTTAGTAGGAGTGCATTAGTTTTTCTAGTGCTACATGTTGATGATATATTACTCATTAGAAATGATATTCCTACTCTACAAAATATTAAATAATGGCTAGAGAATTGTTTCTCAATGAAAGACTTAGGTGAAGCCGACTATATTTTAGGCATGAAAATCTATAGAGATAGATCTGAGAGGCTTATTAGCCTAAGTCAAAGCACTTATATTGACAAGGTACTGAATAGGTTCCCTATGCAAAACTCTAAAAGAGGATTCTTGCCAATGTCCCATGACATTAGTCTTAGCAAGACTCGATATCAAAAGACACAAGATGAGTGAGACCGCATGAGTAATATTCCATATGCTTCTGCTATTGGATCTATCATGAATGCCATGTTATGCACTCAACTAGATGTCTCATACTTTGAGCATAACGAGCAGATACCAATTAAACCCAGGTGAAAGTCACTGGATAGCAGTTAAGAATATCCTTAAGTACTTGAGAAGGACTAAGGAAGCATTTTTATTGTATGGTGGGTAGGAGGATGAGCTAGTTGTAAATGGTTACATCGATGCTAGCTTTCAATCTAACAAAGATAACTTTCAATTGCAATCAAGTTATGTGTTTTGTTTGAATGGAGGTGCAGTGAGCTGGAGAAGTTCAAAGCAAGATACCGTTGCTAATTCTACAACAGAAGCTGAGTACATAGCTACCTCTGATGCAGCCAAGGAAGCTGTTTAGATCAAGAAGTTCATATCTGGATCAAGAGTTGTACCCAGTATATTAGATCTAATGGGCTTGTATTGTGATAATAATAGAGCCATAGCATAGGCTAAGGAACCCAGATCACATCGGTGATCCAAACACATACTCAAGCGCTATCACCTCATTAGAGAAATCATTGAGAGAGGAGATGTGAAGATATGCAAAGTACCAATAGATGACAATGTTGTTGATCCACTAACTAAGCCTCTTCCATGTGCTAAGCATAAGAGTCATACTAGGTCCATGGGTATGAGATACAATATTGATTGGGCCTAGTGCAAGTGGGAGATTGTTAGTGATATGCCTTAGGCCAACTATGCAATGGCCACATTTTAACTTTGTCATATTTCCATTTTATTAATAAAAAGGCATTTTTATTATTACTGGCTAATTCTAGTATTATCCTTGATTAGTTAATTCTACAAAGATCATCAAGTATGTGACTTAATAGTAAAACTCTTAGGTGATACTTAAATTCTAATGTAAATATCCCTAGTCAATTATTGTTGTGGGAACAAAAATGAATAAAGACTAGTATGAAGTTGACAGATGATTATGTTTTGCTGATCATGTATATGAGATATTAAGTCTAACTCATAGGTACATATTTGGAGAAATGATGTGCTGGATGGACCCACTATGAGAATACCACATGGATTATTATCATAGGTAATTCTCATCACAGTAGTACTATTTGAGTCCTCTAACCTGAAATCACCATGGTTTCCCGCCTGATAAGTTATATATTTTAACACATCCCTACGCCATCTTTAACTGGATGGTAAAATAAGTTGTGATTGGATATAGAATGAGTTGTGTGAGGGATGTGTGTGATTAAGATGAAATTTGTCCCTCAGTTATTTTGAGAAGATATCTGTTGGGCCCCTCAATGAGTTAGACAGAAGAGAAATGCATGGTCATGCTAGAATGATAAAGAGTTATTAGTATTAGCATACTTGGGATCGAGAAACAATACGATTAAATAATATAAGGATAAGATAATCCATGCCTTATGTTCAATCAAGATATCATGTGAGAAAAGGACTATAGTACACGTTGTGCATTAGGTTATGTTGGATTATCAACTTCACATAACTTGGGTAGTCATAATGTCTTGCTAGAGACCAATTATGACTTGTGGGCTAAAATGGGAATTTTAGGCCCACTGCCAAAGTTGTGTGAACCTACAGGGTCACACACTTAGAATAAGCCCAAAGCAAACTTAGGTTAATTAGCCCAATAATTATCTCTGTGGAATATTAAATAAATAAGTAAATAAATAAATATGTGTATATATATTTATATTAGTATTTATTTATTTATTTCCTAATTTATTTTAAGTAAGAGTTATCTAAAATAAATGGGAAAGGATTCTAATTTGGAATTAGAATCAAAGTAGAAAAGGAAGTCCAATCTTACTAAAATTTTTTTGGTAAGAGAAACCCTAGGTAAGAGAAACCCTAGAATCAAAGTAGAAAAGGAAGTCCAATCTTACATATAAACATCTCTTTCTCTCAGGTTTGTTTAGAGATATTCTCTTTCTTCCTATACTACTTGTACGAAAAACACATAGAGAGAAAATTGTTATGAGACAACAAAGGTTCTAGCATACCTACTTTGCTTTGGATCACCTTGTTCGTATGGATACCATAGAGGTTATGACCTTTTGGTGACGTCTCAATCCGATAAAGGAATACGTAAAGCTCGAGGTCGGGTATCACCAGTGTGAACCCCCTCTCTTCCTTCCAATGTTCTTGCATAGAAATTGTCTTGGTGAGTTTTGGAAAACTTTCTCAATCTATCTACTCGAATTACATGGATCCGGGTTATGGGTTTTCGTGGTAAAAATTTTTATTTTATGCTACGTTATGGATCATGAAACCTAACAGTGGTATCAGAGCAAAGGATAGTAATGCATGGTGATGCGGTGCATGGAGATGCATGGACTATCTGATTCCTGAGAACTCTCATGCGTGATCATGTGATGAAGTGTGGCTCTCAGGAGCGCAAGTGTTGCGTGCTCTGATAGGTATATGTGGATGTCACCTCATGTGATGAGACTGAATCCACACAGGTGATTGGATCACCCCATTGTCTCAACATCTTCCGCTCTTACACTACTGAAACAAAGATACTACACTCAATTCAACTAATTTTGTTTTTTATTTTGATTATATTTATCAATTACAGTTATGGATTTGCAGTTGTTGTTGATTATTAATGAGCTTTGGATCTGCTTAGTTTTTAGAGCTTTTGATTTTTTTTTTCTTTTTTAAGAAGGTAACGAGATCAGATGAATCATTTTTTAACTGCGTTTAGATTTCACTTCTATTTAGTGTAGCTTGCATTTGCTACAAGTTGATAACGCAGTGATTCCTGAAGTATGCAACAATGTCGGTGGATGAAGGCAATGTTGTTGAATGTGGCATAGAAGCATCTTCTTTAGATACTAATAAACAGTTGCCTGAAATGCATATTAGGAAGAATGAGAATCTTGTGAAGGAAAACGAGATGCATGATGGCACTCCATTGTCAGATAAGTCACATGAGCAGCTTGTGCAACTTGTTGTTGAACTGAAGTTTCAAAATGAGTTCTTGAAATCTCAATTTAAGGAATCAAAAAAATTTCATTCAGAACATGATGAATCTCAACAGAGAACTAAAGCAAGTGATTGGGAATCTACTGAGGTGGAAGAACACCGTAAAAGTGTTGAGTCTCTGAGTAGAGAACTTCATGAAGAAAAACTAACACATAGTGCAGCAGAGGAGGCTTTAAGGCATCTTCGTGAGGCACACTTTGAAGTAGATGCAAAAGCCCATGAGCTTTCTATAAAGCTTGCTGAAGGTCGAATTTGTCTGTTTATTAGCAAAATTTAACACAATTTCAATAAGAGCTTGTTTAATTCTGAATTTCTGATTGCTTGCTGAAATGGAGGATTTGTGACTTTCAGATGTTACTTGTACTCAGAAGTTCTAGTGATACCAAAATACATAACATAATAAACTGCAATAATATCTATACACACCACATTTACTTCTCGGAAACAAATATTTGTAGTTCTAAACAAAAGGCTTGAGAATCGACCTTTTCTTGTGAAACTCTTTAAGCAAATGAAGGGAAAGGAAAAGGAAAAAAAGTTGTTGCAATTGCATGATTTTCATTTCTTTAATATTTTTTTAGGAATGATATCCCTGAACTTTTATCCTTAAGAAGAAGAAGAAGAGAAGTAAAGCACGTGGCTGTGGGTCCCTTTTTTGCCACATCATCCACTAACCTAACGGCAGCAAATCCCTCTATTAAATGGGGGGCTCAGAATGCCATAATTTTGAATTCCTGTGTGTGTCTAATTGGGCACGAATATTATTTAGGGGCCGATCCACAGCTGAATATAAACATTAAGGGTGGATTTGTACCTTTATCCCAATAAATTCAAATAAACCTATAATTTGAAATGTCATTGTGATTAAGGTTTCATAATAAAAGAAGATTGTTTTTATTTGATTAAAGTGATGGCTTTGCAATTAGTGTTCATTCTTATTTATATTTAGTTCTTTTACATTTTAAATTTTGTCTTATCAACTATTTTATGGAAACAAATATATTACCAGGCAGCCCCCAATTTGGCCTCACAAGTCAATTGATATTAATTAGTGAAATATTCGTCATTTGGCAAAAAAAATAAATAAATAAATCATCATGGACCAGCCGTACTGGAAAATATAATTTATTGGAAATGGAACAGTGCCAATTCATCTTCAAACCTTAAACCATTGTAATTGTTAGTGTCGCTGAACCATAGCGACAACAAACTTAAGTACAATTCACACAACCATAGCAAAGAAATATTCTGATGGAAATCCACAACTTACAAGTAATTCAATTTGACGAACCAAAAGACTGAAGTCACGATAAAACAAATAAAAAACCATTGCCACCAATTCTGAAATAATGCTTAGACGAATAATCATAACTTTTGCTCCTCTTAGCAGAAGATAAAAATGCAGGCATGCGTACAATTTTAGTGAGACCACAGCTCTAAGGAGGAACGATCAAAATTCAACTAGCATTACCAAATAGACTCATGAAAGCATAACAATTTCTCAAAGGGCTCCCAAAGTTCCTTCACTTCGACTCCTGCGCATTGAAAGCTCTGAGCTAAAGTTGAGAAGTTTGCTACCAATATCAAAATAATGACGCAGATGATTAGCAGTTACTTTAGTTCCACTTGGTGGCAGACGAACGTGCCTCCCCTTGGATCGCTTTGGTGAGATTAGACCCTGACTTTTACGACCATGAGTTGATGAAGATGTTGTTGGCCTAGCACCACCAAGACCATGGCTACCCTTTCGTGCAGCTTTGTTATCTAACCTAAGTCCACGATCAAACTGATGTGCATTGATGCCTAGCCTTACTGATCGGTCTGCAACATCTTTCAATGTGCTGACCTTAATTGGCTGCCGGTTGAAGTAAACAAGATGAGGAAGAAGACTTTGCAAATATTTCTTGAGTTGTTCATCTCCAACATTTTTCTGAGCTGGATTCCCTTCGAAGCTGATGGCTTGCAAAGAACTGTAGTTGGCTGCAAGTTGGCCTAAGCATTTGGATGTAGAGATTTTGTTGAAACGCAGATCCAGTACAGTTAGCTTCAACAAGCGGTGAAGACCCTCTACCTCACTTATTTTATTACCAGCCAAATATAACTCTTTCAGAGAGGAACAAGAAGCCAGACCTTTCAAAATGAACAATAAAAAATTGTTAAAAGGATAAGAAAAAAGTAAGAATACAAATGTTCATGGCATCAGAAGGGTACGAGGATAGAAAGAATAACCAAAAAGATGGGGCAATTTCCAGAACTCAAATTTCTACACAAGTTAGTACTAGATAGTGGCACTCCCTCATCTTCATCTTTTATTTCCTTTTTCAATTCAATCAATTCTCACTTCCTTCTTTACCAACAACTCTTCTTTTCTCTATCCGTTAAAAGTCCTTGTGGCCAACACAGCAACCCCACTTCCATTACTACCTTTGCCTCCAAATAACCAACTTAACAAGTAATCCAACTCTTTACCAGCCCTGCTCTCCCAATGACCGATCCAAGTAAATCCCAGTCCTTACCACCCTTTTAACATTCAGCTTTATGGTAACAAGTAATCCAACTCTTTACCAGCCCTGCTCTCCAAATGACCGATCCAAGTAAATCCCAGTCCTTACCACCCTTTTAACATTCAGCTTTATGGTAGACAAAGATTATATACTGGTTCTAGAACACAATGAGAAGGGGAAAAAAAACAGCAAGAATGCCTGTGAACAAATGTGAGAGAAGGAGACTAGGACAATAATTGTAGTTAAAGAGTAGTCACTCATGAACAAGTTAACAATAATTTACAAAGAAACACAACAGAAGAGAGATAAGCTAATGACTATCAAGGCATTCAACATGTGACATACCATGGCCTATTCTGAATATCCGGTTGTAGCTCAAGTCTAGCACACGAAGTCGGCTGAGTTCACGTAAACCCTCAATAGTGGAAATATTGTTTTTTGACAAATTCAATGTATGAAGCCCTCGAGGAAGGGATCCAGCAGTTATTCTCACTGGAAAATGATCAAAATAAATAAGTAGGACAGACATAAGGTAAATTATAGAACTACTACACAAATAAATGAAGAAAAGCTATTAGACATGCAAACCTATGGAATTTCCAGATAAATTCAGCATTCTCAGGCTAACAAATGCCCCAAGAAATGGAATCACCGCCAACCCATGATTTGACAGCTGAGCTGTTGTAGCAGAGGCACCTAAAGAGGAGATATATCTTTTAGCAGCCTCCATGCCAGGAGTGACTTTATTATCCCTCTTCATAGCAGTCAAACCACTTGCAACAGTGGAATCTCTATTCAGTGGGTGAACACTATCTGATACTTCATCTGATTCTTCCAAGGGACTGCAATGTTGCAGATCAGTGACCCACTCCTCAATCCGCTTCATTTTAAAATCCTTGCCCTGTAATTCCTTATCCTGCTGAATGGATTCTCCCTCACATCTTTTTTCTAAGGTTACCTCATCTGCAACAGGTATTATCCAATCTTTTGCTGTAGCTGAATAATTGTAAATATCATAACCATCATCAAGAGAATTTTCAAAGTTAACTTTCTCAGTTTTACAAACATTGTCATTTCTTTCATGTTCTTGTATCAGCCTTACACGAATTTCATTAAGTGAAACCTCTTTCCACCTCATGCATAGGACATGTAGGTCCTCATAAGATCTCGAACGAGTTGCCATATGGTTATAAGAACATTCATCAGAAGAAAGCAAGGATCGACCAATGTTGGGTAAAGAGCTTGACTTTGTAATGGTTGGAAGGGTGGGTGGTGTATAGTTGGCAGCTTCACCAGATAACATGGTTTCTGAATTTCCAGGTTCTTCCTTCTCTGAATGCTGAGGATCTCCAATAGAGAAAATGGATTTATTGTTGAAAATATCAGAACTTAGCTGAACAGACTCTGATCGTGGAGCATTTCCCTGCTGACTAGTTGCACTTCCTTCCGGCTCAGTGTTGCCATCTGGTCCAACTAACACATTTTGATCAATGGAATCACTAGAAAATCCATGGTCTATTTCATCCTCTGTATCATTGTTGATAACCCTTCCCTCATGGCATAGTGCACTGCCTAAAGACTGACTTTTCTTAAGAAGGCTTTTCTGGCAGACTCCTATCTCATTTTCAATATCCAATCTGCCACTAATTTCCTCCGGTTTCCAGCCTCCTTCAACAAACACAGAGCTCGGGAAATCCTTGGTACTGCCACTAATTTCAGTATTGACTTGTGCATCCAGAAGTAATGAATCTAAGCTTGCAGCTTTTGGTGACAACATAGAGACTTGAATTTGAGACGAGACTTGTAAAGTTTTATTCATTTCCTTAACAGAAGGTTCATTGATTTCCTAAATGAAAAAGAAACTCTTATTAAATTAAATATACCAAAAAAATGGGGCGGAACATAATATCAACAATACTAATTAGTGTGAGAGAGTCTAGCACTCACTTTTGATTTTTGGGAATGGATATGAGCATTGAAGCACGAAAATCTAACCATTGTGGTGAATATCGACTACATCCAAACCTATTCTTTAATATTACAAAGAACCCTTACCAAGGATTGACAGCTATTTCTATTATGAGCTAAAATATAGAATTTCTGCTAACATAAAACTTTAAATGGGATCTAGCAAAAGGAGACCTTAGCCATAATCAAGTGACAAACCCTCAGAGACACGGCATAATCTCCACACATGGGATGATCTTGATCTCCTCAAGACACAAAGCAAAATCACTTTGCTGTTATCGCCCCACACCCACACAGAGGTGCGAGAAGACTTAAGATTTGTTACAGCGGCCAGAGTGAACCAAAATCTTTGCCGATTAGGAAAACCCAGTCGTCAACATGTATAAGGGATGCTGACCTGATCCATGATAATAAGGGGAAGCCATTAGTTCCAAGCTCTAGCAGCATCACAAAAAAAGGAAAAAAAAAAACACAAACCAAACCAAATGATACATTATAAAATGGGAAGAACTAAATGCTCATAACTCCATTCAATTTTGCAATATACATGTAAATTACTCTGACAACAACCATTATTTGATGAACTGAAGAAACAACAAAGAATAAACAAAATCCTCCCCTACCCATTTCTTGTTCACGAAAATTGAATCGAAGAGTATCACACAAATGTCAAATTTAGCAACCAATCAGTGAAAACCAAAAGAGAAAATCATTAAAAAGAAAACAGAATAGTACATAGCTAATGAAGCAGCAGTTTCTTTCAAAGTGAAGCAATCTCATCATCAAATTTTTGTTATATCTTCTCAGTAAGATTTTCACGACAAATAAAAGCAAATAAAGTATCAAAATATCAGAAACGACACCTTCTATTAAATCAACAAGAGCTCAGGAAAATCAATCATAACATTAAAGGGAAAAAAAAAGGAGAAAGATTTAATATCTTTACCTATCTGTTGCCAGATTGCGATATGAATTCTTCTTCCCTTTCTCCTCCTCCAACTACCACAAAAAATAGGAAAATACAATTTGCATAAAATTCGAAAATAATAACAATAATAATCAAGATGTTTAAAGGACTTTTTTTTTTTTTTTAAGGAACGGCGTGCGGTTTGGTGAAGTCTCAATTTGGAGGCGAACCCTATTAATAATAGGGTAGTTTATATTTTTCTTAATTTTGTTATTATTATAATTATTATATTTTTACGGCTCTTATATTTTCATCTTTTCTTTTCTTGATTTCTTGATTACTAAATAATTTTTTAAAAATAGAGATGTGTAGTGATAAAAGGATGAAGTGGATTCCAATTGATTTTGTTCACTTATTATTATTATTATTATTATTATTATTATTATTATAATATAAAAAAAACATGTGATAGAGATCTCCTTCAGTACAAAAAAATCCTTGGAACAAAAAATAAAGCCAGGACAAGTCTACTAATTGGACCTTCATGTTTTGCTAAGGTCATATTGAATCATTTCTTTCTTTTTCTAATTGAATTTTTTACAAAAAATTATATTATATTATATTCTTTTGAAAAATTCATATTTAAATTCTACAAATTAAAAAATTTAATGTTAACATTTAACTAACAAAAATTTATTCCAAATAATATATATATATATATATATATAAAGCTGAAGTAGAGAAAATGAATTCATCATATGTTGACATGTGACTCTTTATGCTTCTAACATATAAATTCTTTTTTAATATACATTACACTTTTCCTCCTTCACTCTAAATTACATTTTTTTCTTATTTTTTTTAACATTTTCTTAAATATTTTTATCTAAATTTTTTGGTTTTTAATGACTTTTCAATTTCAAAAATTTGAAAGGTCACATTATAACTATAAGTTTGTGCAACAAAATAATATAAAAAATTAATATCTTTTTCCCTCATCTCATAAAAAAAAATGAATAGCAACACTCCTTTTTCCTTTTATTCTTTATCCATACAAAAATTAAAGTGATTCACTATTGGTGATTTTCATAAATAGTTAAATTTCTTTTTTTATCTAATATTTTATTCAATTTGGTAGTATCTTTTTTTTTCTTTATATGTAACTATAATTTAATTTAAATTAATTAGAGACTAATATTTTTTTCTTTTTCTTTTCTTTTTTACTAATTCAAATGATTCATGAAATTTAAAGATTTTAAGATATATTATGTACTAGAATTTTAGATGTTTTCTTTTTCAAAGGATTTAAATGATTAGTTATTGTTTTAAAAAATATAGTTTAGTACATCATATCTATATCTATCTATATAAATATATAAAGTTGAGCTCTAAAAGAGATGCTCCAAAATTTTGACATGTGGCTCTCTAGAATTCTAGCACATCTTTTAAGCTCTGAATTTGATTTTTTTCATTTGCCCATGGAAGAGAGGAACCGAACGGTCCCTTAATGAATTTCATCTTTTTATCTTCTTTTCTATTCTTCTGTTCCTCAAAATCTTGAAAAAAACCTAAAAAAAAATCATTCCTCTACATCCCTTAATGAATTTTGTCTCCCCTTAATTCCGTCTTCTTTTCAGTGAATTTTTCTTTTCTCAAAAAGTTCCTTCCTCTTCTTATTCTCTTCTTAAATTTAGATATGGATCTTTTTTGCCATTTTTCATTTTTTCCCTTCTCATGGGTTACTTATCTTTTCTTATTCCTCAAAAGGTGAATTTAATTCCCTATCAATTTTTATTTGATAGGCGAAGGAGTCGAAACAAAAGAGTATGGAGAGGCATAGGATTGGTATGAAATCAAGAAGCTCAAATGTAGATGGAGGTGTGTGTTGTAGACCCAATTCATCGGCTCTGAAACCTCTCTGTAATCGCAATCAAAAGTACTTTATTCTTCTCCTTCTTCAGATCTATTGGTGTTGAAAAAGCCTTAATTGGTGATTTTTTTTAACTTTTGGGTTTTTGTGATTGTATATCTGGAATATCAACTGGTTATACACTATTACGTGGATGGCTATAAAACTGAATGGTTTCGAGTGTTCTTTTAGTTACTTCTACTAATTTTGTATCGTGCTTTTTTCAGCTGTTGAATGATGAGTTTGTAAATTTCTCTTCGTAGGCAATTTTTGAGAGATATGATAGAGACAGAAGAGTGGAAATTGATTTGTTTGAACGGAGGGATGCTCTTTATGGCATTGGGTATGCAATACCAGCTTTTGTTTTTAAATTCTAATTTTCAAGTATGATGTGATTCCATTTCTTATATCATATGATTGACTGTGATTGTGAAACTTCTATTGTAATGATCTTTTTTTTTTATCTTTTTTTTTGTGTTTTATCACGCTCTTTTTCTTGAAGATTTATAATAGTTCAATCATTTCTTTTTTTTTTGGAAAAGAACTTGTCCTTTAAGTTGAATTTATAGATCATTTTTTTAAGAAATTGATTGGTACCCTGAAATTAGGTTCACATTTCATATGGTTGGTTTGTAAATCATGCATACTTTGTACTCTCGGTTCCAGATCCCAATTGTATAACATACTGAAGGGTTTATCTATCATTTGAATGTAGACCTCAAGATCTATGCTAAATAAGTTATAGTATTTTCTTCCACATATTCATTGTGTTGTTTACCAGTTTAAATAGGTTACACAACATTTTTTTTATGTAACAGGTTGTGGTCTATCTTTGGCTCTTACTTGCTATTGGTAGCTACTTCTCCTTCTTCACTCTTACCTATATAGGTATGTTCTGCATACCCTGTCAATTAAGAAAATACAATCTCTTTTGATTTTGATATTGCCTTGCTCTTTTATTGAGAACTTGGTCTAGCTTACTCCTATGCAGGTTGAGGGGCACATTTATCTAGCTCTTTATTACATTGTCATATGAAAAGCTTTCTTGAATGTTTATGGCATGTCTTGGATTTTGTGAATTCCCTTGTGACATGTAGGCTCTACTCTAATTTGCTTGAAGCCTTGAGCACATCTTTTATGTTTATGCTTACTAAATAGAGGGAATACATATTTACAGGTTTGCAATTATTATTGTTAACAGGAACCATCTTATGCATTACGATTCCTGCATTGTATAGCAAATATGAGGAGCGTGTGGATAGATATTATAGGATGATAGATGATATAGAGAAAAATATCATAGCACCATAAGATAGTGAATGAGAGTGTTATTAGTAGACTTCCTCAGAGTTTATCCAAGGACAAAGATGTATAATTTTGAAACATATAGAAGTTGAGGTTCAATGTTCTTTTCTTTTGAGAATTGCAGAAGTTTATGCTCATTGTTAGGACGGTTTCTTTGTTGAACATGACTAACTACTTTCTTCCTTACCCTCACTACAATGATTGAATGAATTGCTTTTTGAGCTTGTATAAAGCATGCTAAAATTCTAAAGTTTGTCTGGCTGCTCGAGTATCATTTTTTAATCATTGTAAAGTTGTCTATGTTTTAGAATTTAGAGGGAGTTTGTTTAAATTTTTGTGGAACAATTTTTTCCGGGGAGTTGAAGAATAGATGGATTGTACATTGATGATAGGATGTATTCCAAACTGATTTTAGATTAAAGGCAATGGAGGTAATGACCTTCTCAGTGACTTAATGTGATGTTTAGATTCCAGAATGATGTTTTTCATCTATAAAAATTTTGGACCAACTTTCAAGATAGCAAATAAATATGAATGCAAACTAGTTTAGATGTTATGCTTTTAATACACATTCTTGCTTGTGATTAGGAGCATCATGGTGATCTTATTGCAGTTGTCAATGCACATTTTAGCGAAGGAGATAGAAGCATGTTGGTTATTTTACTTGCATCCATTTGTTCTTTTTTATTTTTTCCTATTCCCTGGTATTTGACAAGTGATAACTTATGCATATTTTCTTTCTCCCTTATGTTCAGTATGGGTACCACTTTTGTTGTTGAATTAGTTTGATCTTTTACTTAATAAAAAAATGAAGGGAATTTATTGCAGAATTTGCAGCAACATTGAACATTTTCTTAATTACCTAGTTTGATTTGTTGCTAAGATCACTACTCAGGGAAATAGGAGAAGCTTAAGAGTGAGAGTGTAAAAACATGTAATTCCTGCTTTTTATTTCCTCTTGATGAACGATAGAGTTCCTTCACGGTCATTCTTTGTAAAGGATTTTGTTTATTTTATAGTTGTTATTATTATTGATATTGAGCATAAGTGCAAATAATTCCAAAAACATTTATTAAGTATCACTTACAATACCATTGCAAACGAGTTTTCTAACACAAAATAACAATTCATATTTCGGTTCTTTAATTGCTTTAAGAAGTAATGCCCTTTAGAATGGCACCTACATTATAAGGTTACATACATTGCAATGTAAATCTAGGGAAAAAAAAGCCTATTTAAAATCCCCATGTTTCTATGTAATTACCAATCTTTTGGTTTCTTTCAAAAAAAATATTTTTGGTTTCTAAAAGCATAAATGACATATTATTAATTAATTATAATGAATTATTGATTAATTAATGATTGCAGGTTATAAATATCTATACAACTTATATCTTTTCATTTTTTAACTTAATAAACATCCTCATTAACCACACTTAAAGTTTTCAAACTTTAATAAGTAGTTGATATTTTTGAACATTGATTTGTACCCTTCTGGAGATTTTTTTTCTCTTTTTTTCTCTAGGAGATACAAATGGTCAGAATTGATGATGCTATTAAAAGAATACTTAGAGTGAAGTTTGTTGTCGACCTTTTTGAACATTGCTATGTTGTCTAATTTTTACGTCATTACAAAATATAAGATTTCTCCATAACTGTAAAAGATATTGTGAGCTGATAGAGCCATACAACTCTCAAATTGAACTATGTACATATGTTGTCTAAATTTTATGGCACTATGAACGTTTTTCACTATGTATAATAATAAATATTATAGCCACAATGACATATTTGTAAAATTACGAATATATGTTGTCTAAATTTTATGAGAGTACAAAATATCACCTTAAGACGTATGACTCTCGAATTGAATTTATTATAGACATAGTGGCTAGATAAAATACAATCAAAGATTAATGATAAAATGTACATAAATTTGGATTCAACTTTAAGTTCAGTATTAAATTTCTTAATCCACAGATTACTTATGTGGAACAATGGGGGAAGAAGATGGAAAAAGAAAGAAAAAAATAATATATAAAAATAAAATATAATGCACCATATACTACTAACTTTAATCATTTATTTATTTATATTTTTAAGCTTAAGCATTTTACAACATTTTCCCCATTTTTAACTCTTAAGCAGCCCCATCTTTAAACTATTCTAAATTTAAGCTTAAAATTTTTTGCATCAATCAAACAATCAATGCAGTGATTGCTTAAATTCATTTCTTCACCATCTTCAACATATAAAGCATGTACAAAATCATGACAATCAACATTGCAAAATTCTATCCATGATCCAATTGTAATTGTTCTTCCACCAATCATAGCAAGTAAGATAGTGAAGACCAATATGCATACAAGAGTTCTGCAAATTAGCTTATATCATTATGATTACTTTTTTGTCTATTGTCTTTTTGCTACGTAATTTCAAAAATCCTTTACCCTTACATCAACTTCTTTTTTCTTACAATAATATGACAATGCAAAACCCTACTATTGCAGATAATGCCAAATAAATTGAAGTAACTAAATATCAAGTAATGATGTTGTTCATTTCATATATGCATTTTTATTTCAATAATGACAATAAAAAATAACAATTTTATTTCATTACCACAACGTAAACTCAGCATATGCCTAGTTTCAATTAAATTTAAAACACTACCAACGTATCAATCACTAATGAGTGACAGATAATCTATTGCTAATTAATGATGGATTGAATGTTGTTGTTAAATAGCACAGGATTTTTTTAATTCGTCATAAAGTGGTTGTTGAATTTTTGTGATAAAGTTGCCCCTTTCCTCTTTTCGGCATAAAGGAAAAAAACTAAAAAAAAATCTTTCTCTTGATCATAGCCAACACTAGAGCAATGACAACCATGACCGTTGACTCAACCACCGGTACCACTAATGAAGACTTGCTGCCCGCATCGGAGACTCCACTACCATAACAACACTTTCCTCATTCAGTTGCTACCAATTGAAACCACCACCACCACCCTCAACTCATCGTCGCCCTCGACCGGCCCCCCTAACACCTCCATTGTTGTCCACTGCCGATCATGTGTGTGTGTTTAATTCAGATTTATGAATTTTTGGTGAATTTAGAAAAAATAATTTGAGAATATTTTTAGACAATTTAGTTCATTTAGTTAATTTTGATAAATAATTTCTTTGAAATAACTTAGTTAATTAAGTAAATTAATTGAGTTAATATTGTGAATTTTTAACTTAATTTGAGAATATACTTATAGAATTAGTTTGTTTAATTAATTAATTTTGTAAATTTAGTTAATTTTGTGAATTTATATATATAATTTGAGAATATATTTAGAGAATGTAGTTAGTTTATTCAATTCAACTTAGTGAATGTAGTTAATTTATATAACTTAGTTAATTGCATAAATAATTTTGCTCAAAAAACTTAGTTAATATGGTTAATTGAATGAATTTTGTGAATGAGAATATAAATAATTTTATTAATTTTGTGTATTGTAGATTACAATTTGAAATAATTTAGTAATTTTT
>CATIWM010057518.1:0-11641 GCA_949671775.1 Mallotus repandus
TATGAGACTAAAAATTTTCTCTCTAAGAATTTTGAGATGAAGGATATGGGAGAGGCATCTTATGTGATTGGAATTTCAATATCTAGAAAGAGATCACATGGATTATTAGGATTGTCTCAGAAAGCTTACATTGAGAAAATTCTTGAGAGGTTTAATATGAATAACTGTTCAGCAGGTATTGTCCCAATACAAAAAGAGGACAAATTTAGTTTTATGCAATGTCCAAAGAATGATGTGGAGCGTAAGCAAATGGAATCTATTCCATATGCTTCTGTTGTGGGCAGTTTGATGTATTTGCAAACTTTCACAAGACCTGATATTAGCTTCGCGGTTGGAATGTTGGGCCGATATGAAAGTAACCCTGGTATTGATCATTGGAAAGCTACAAAGAAAGTGATGAGATACCTTCAAGGAACTAAGGATTATATGCTCACATTTAGGAGGTCTGATCAGTTAGAAGTGATTGGATATTCAAATTCAGATTTTGCTGGATGTGTTGATAGTAGAAAGTTAACTTTTGGCTATTTATTCTTGTTAGGAGAAGGGGCAATTTCATGGAAAAGTGCCAAACAATCTGTCATTGCCTCATCCACTATGGAAGTAGAGTTTATAGCTTGTTATGAAGCTACAATTCATGCATTATGGCTGCGAAACTTTATTTCAAGACTCGAGGTTGTCAACACCATTACCAAGCCGCTGAAAATTTATTGTGATAATTCCGCGACAGTTTTCTTCTCTAAAAATGACAAATATTCCAGAGGTGCTGAATATATGGAATTGAAGTACTTTGCTGTCAAGGAGGAGGTTCAAAAATAAAGAGTGTGCATTGAACATATAAGAACGGATCTTATGATTGCAGATCCTTTAACTAAAGCCTTACAACTAAAGACATTTAAAGAACATGTACATAAAATGGGTCTTGGTTGTATTGAAGATTGATTATGATGATGTTATGACACTCTTGAGCTCATTAATGTGATTTGTTTCTGAATTTATCAAATTATTTCTTGTTCTTTATGCTTGCATACGCATAATGTTTTAAACAAGAAAATTAGTGTGTCTTTAAGACAATTAAGTGGACATTAAGTTATTTATATATAACTTTTGTAACCTAACTTGATAAGTTGCTACTATAGTAGTATATGGAAGGGAGTATGCAATTTGAAAGTGTATGACTGCCATAACTCTCATTATGTAAATTATCATGTTAAGGTTAATCATTATGGAAGAATGGCATTATGAAATTTAATTATGCTCGCCTAATGCTTACACTATTAAATATTAACGTCATGAACTATTGGACCAAGTGGGAGAATGTTAGATGTGGTCTGAAAGTTTAGGCCCATATTTAATATTTAATTTGGTTTCCTATTTGGTTAGGGTTATTATTTAATAATGAAATAAATATAAGCCATTGATTTTGGTATTTGATGGACGTACCAGATTTAAAGTTATCAATATCTAGATTTAGAATAGAGCGAAGTTGTTAAACTCATATTGGAAAGAATGTTCCTCACTCGTTTCATCTATCTCCTTTTAAGTAGAACTTGAAGATTTTAAAGGCAGGAATAAGCAGATAGGTGTGAAGGAAAGGTGGCAATTGCAAGCAAAAAGCAATAACTTTAAAACTACAGCTAAATTTGTGATGTCAGGGTGCTATAATGGTCCTCAAAAGGAAGAAAAATGTTGCCTGAGAGCTGAGTTACAAAAATTGTATGCTCAAGAAGAAATAAATTGGCAGTAGAGAGCTCACGTTCAGTGGTTAAGAGAGGGAGACAAAAATATAAAATTTTTTCACCTCACTGCTATTCATAGAAGGCAATTAAATCAAATTAGAAAAATTCTTACTTCAAATGGAAATTGGGTCACTACTGAGGAAAAAATAGAAGCCGCTGCTATTTCTCACTTCAGAAAAGTTTATAGCTTTGAGGAGCCTTCCTATCACAATAGATCTTTAGCTTCTATTCCCCATCTGGTTTCAGATGACATTAATCAAGCCTTATTATGTGAGCTAACTAGACAAGAAATCAAAGATGCTTTGTTTTCTTTGGGTAAATTAAAATCTCCAGGCATGGATGGATTATCTGGAGCTTCTTATCAGAAGTATTGGGAAACTGTTGAGAATGATGTTGTTTATTTGGTAAAGAATTTTTTTGCTTCCTCAAAATTGCCAGCCAATTTGAACTAAACATCTATAGCTCTTGTGCCCAGGATCAAACAACCAACATCCTTTGATGACTATTGCCCTATAAGCTACTGCAATTACATCTACAAAGTCATCTCAAAGGTCCTAACAAATCATTTGAGACCCTGGTTTTCTCAAATAATCTCTGAGAATCAAACAACATTTGTCAAAGGTAGGAGTGTTCAAGATAACGTTGTTCTAAATCATGAAGTTATGCATACTCTTAAGACTAAGTTTAAAGGACAGCGGGGATTCTTCGCTTTAAAGTTAGATTTTTCCAAGGCTTTTAATAGAGTTCAGTGGCCTTTTCTGAAGGCTGTTTTGCAGAAACTTGGTTTCTATGAGACTTGGATTGGTTGGATCATGGAGTGTGTTACCTCGGTTAAATATTCAATCTCTATCAATAAAGGAAACACTGCTTTCTTTGTTCCTTTTTGTGGTCTACATCAAAGGGATCATTTATGCCTATATCTCTTTATAGTTATTGCGGAGGCTTTGTTAAGAACTTTGATTAGCAACCAGTTGCATGGAAAAATTAAAGGTATTAAACTCTTTTTGCATTGTCCATTCATCACACATTCTTTGTTTGTCGTTGACTCAATCATTTTTTATGAAGCCAATCTTGAAGAGTCAACTGCTATTAAAGGAGTGTTAGCTGACTTCATGGATGAATTAGGTTTGAGGCTCAATCTGGGTAAGTCAGAATTATTTTTCAACAAAAATGTCAGTTTGGATAATAGAAAGGCTATATGCGACCTCTTTCATATTTCAGAATTTAAATATGCTTCCAAATATCTTGGCCTTCCTGTGGATTGGGGTAAAACTAGAAGATCCTTGTGTAATTTCTTGATTAATAAGGCCAAGAGCAAGATTCAGTTTTAGAAGAGTAAATTCCTTTCTCAAGCAGGTTGAGAGGTGATGATTAAAACTGTGACTAAATCTCTTCTTGCTTATATTATGCATATGTTTAAATTGCCAGTTTATGTTGTTAATGAAATTAAGAAAACAATTCAAAAATTTTTGTGGTCTCAAAATCCAAATGATAGGAAAATCCACTGCATGAGGTTGTCTGATTTGACAAATTCAAAAAAAAAAAGTAGAGGTTTAGGTTTTCACTAGTTGGATCTTTTTAACAAGGCTTTGCTCAGCAAATTTAGCAAGAGATTGTTGTATTCCGCTAATTCTTTGAGTGCCAAGGTCTTAAAGAGGCTTTATTATCCTTTCACGGATTTTTTGAATGCCAAGCATGTGCAGTGTTCTATATGGAAGGGATGTTATCCGCAAGGGTTGTAGGTGGAATATTCATTCCAAAGTTGGGATTAACTTGTAGACTGAACCATGGGTTCCTCTCTTGCTAGATTTTGAAGTTCAGTCTTCTAAACCAATGGACAATAATAGTAATGGTTAATGGAATGCCACTCTTATATCGAATCTATTCACTGTAGATGAAAGGAAGGCCATTTTAAGCATACCAGTTAGTTACAATAGCTGGGTAGAGCATGATGAGCTAATATGGCATTACGAGAAGACTAGCTCTTTCTCAATAAAATCAACATATAGGTTGTTGAAACAATCTCAGTCTGAAAATGCTCAGAGCTCTACAACTTTGGCATCTAGGAACTTAAACTTGGGGCTTTAGAACTAAGTTTGGTCCTTACTTGTTCCTCTAAAAATTAAGAATTTTATTTGGAGGTGTATTAAAAATGTTATTCCAACTGCCAAAAGACTATCATCAAAAGGATATAGGAACGTCACTACTTGCCAGAGATGTCAGCAGTTTCTGGAATCATTAGAACACCTTTTGTTCTTATGTGATTATTCCAAATTAATTTGGTATGCTAGTGTGGCAGGTTATGTCACGACTTGAACCCAAAGGGCACGTGACCGACATTAGGAAATGAAAAAATGTGAAGCTTCAGAAATCTGTAGTAAGCCTTAAGAAATTTTTCACAATAAAATTAAATCAAATTTATATTTTTAACAAAAATTCGGCAGAGTTTCCTCTGTATTGGAAACAAACCAAAACCTAAAAATTTCAAATAACACTCCAAAAAAAAAATTTCAATTATAACTACTTCACAAATACTCCAACAATCTACATCATTTACATATATTTCCATCATAATAAAGTTCATAATACAAGGTAGTATTTAAAAATACCAAAACCCAAATACAAATTATACAAGTCATTTAACTAACTACTGCAGTATCTAAAATTTAAATACACAATACTTATATTAAACAAACCTACACAAAATGGCTAGAGAAGAAGAAACCCGGCGCAGACGATGACTAGGATCGGTCTGATTGAGAGGTCCTGAAAAAATAAATTTAGGGGAATCTTACCTCACTGAGTAAACTAACTTTATAAAATGCATGTTGAATTTAAAACAACTATTTAATACCTTTAAATCCCTTAAATAAATAATTATTTCAAAAACCCTTTTTATTTTTACCAAAACTATTTTTATAAAATACCTTTCAAGAAAGTATATATATAAATCCCTTTAACATATAATAAAGTACCTTACCACCACCACCCAAAGGGTGCGGTGGTAAGGGGCATTAAAGCCCCATTGGGGAGTGAGGGTTCGAACCCCACTCCCCACCCCCTTCCCAATATCCCCCCCTTCCCTAATATCCTCGGTTCAAAAAAAACTTATAATAAAGTAACTCATACAAAAATAATATTTATAATAAATAAAACCTTTAATGAAAAATTATGGTAGAACCATAAACCTCAGTTCTATTAGTTTTTTGGCTCTCTTAATCCAAATGACTGTCAGTCCCAGAGAGCAAACTCAACTAAGGTCCAGCCACAATCGGTCTCTTACCCCAATTATTTACTGGTGTCTAGAGAGTAAACTCAACTAGGGTCCAACCAGTAGGCATATATCTGCCCAAAGAGTCTTACTCAATCAAGACTCACAATCCATAAATAACCAAATACACAGATCAATACTGGTGCGCACACAGTCCTGGTGACACCCACCAGGTGGCATGTTCTACCATTTCTTCTAAAAAAATATATGAAATAAAATAAAATAAAACCAGCTAAAGCATGTTCGTCAAATGCTTAATCATAATAAAATAAATGAATCATGTATAAGGTAAAATTCATGATCATAAATAAACTTGTACTAATCTCATAAAATTTTCATTTATAAATAATCTCAGCAAACATTTTATAAAATTAACTCACAGATAGAGTATGGCGGCCGATGTGTCCTCGGCTACCCAAATGCAACGGCTCCCGCTTCGGAACTCTCTAAAATAAATTGTATTTATTTAAAACATGCTTATGTATACAACTAAAATTTACAAAAATTCTATAAAATTCCAAAAAAATTATTAAAATCTAGGAATTTATAAAATGGACTTGAGAATATCCTAAAAATAACTTTTGAGGCTTAAGGAATTTATATTCGACGATTAAACTAATTTAAATGGAAATTTACTAATTTCCACTACAAACTTTCTGAGATTTATTTCTCAAAATTCGTAAAGAATTAAACTAAACCCTATATACGAAAATTGATCACCATAATTTATACTATTTATTAAAAATAGTATCATATATTTATCTCATGTCGGCATTGTTCATTCACCAGAGTTTGGGTGGGACCTACCGGATTTTTCACCGGAAAAGTATCACCTGACAAAATATACCAAAATGTTCCTAATAATTATTAAAACACACTAAAAACCTCAAACAATCCAAAATAGGCACTGAACAAAGAAATATAAAAATAAACCAAAATTACCTTAAAAAATTCACTAAATATTCTAGAGGTAGTAGAGATCGGATAGTGCCTACAGACTCCTAATAATGAGAGGAATACAATGGAAGCAACTGTTACACAAGAAAGCCGCAAGAACAGTGCTAAACGGAGGAAACTAGGCCGACTGATCTCCCTCAATTCTGGGACTTTTTGAACAAATTTTCACAAAATAAAAGCTATGGGAACGTAGAAGAGTATGAGAAGAAGTTATGGTTCAAATTTGGGGTCGATCGGAGGTCATTTGAGTGTTAAACGAAGAAGAAGAAAAATTTAGCGACCAAAATGAAATTTACCACTCATTTCAGGTTCACCCCGCTGCTCTCCGTCCTTCCTCATTGCAGAACGACTTCTTCCCTTTTAATAAAAATGGACACCCATGTGTCCATTTTCCAGTGGTTTCTCTCTCTTTTTTTTAAACATAATATATATATATATATACAAAAACAAACATATATACATATATTTTAATAACAACCATAATAATAATAATACCAACAAGAGGAAAAAGTAACAATAATAATAATAGTAATAATACTAACAAAGATAATAATAATAATATTATTATTATTATTATTAATATATTATTATTAATATTAATATTCATAATAAAAAATTCAGGTTATTACAGGTTACATACTAAGCTCGATTGGTGTCACCTTGTTTGCTACTTGGTGGATTGATGTATACAATATGTTGAAGTCTGTTGGAAGCCCAGATTTCTTAAATCTAATTGTAGGTACTTGCTGGCATATTTGGAAGGTTAGGAACAATTTGATTTTCAACCATAAGCTTGAAGGCCCTGAGCAAGTTGTTTCTAGGATTCAAAGTTTGTGGACACTCCTGCAAGGCACATATTACAGTCCTCAACACACAGTGAATTCAATATTGAATCAACTTCAATCGAATCCTCAACAACCAGTCAAGTGGAAGCTGCCTCCTGAGGGTGTTTTGAAGATTAACTGTGACACTTCCTTTAACCTTTCAACTAGAAGCAGCACGCTCGCCTTTATTAGTCGAGATTGTAGAGGGCGAATCATACACCTTTTCTAAAAAATTTACTATTGTCATTCAGCTCTTCAAGTTAAAAGTCATGACAATCAAAGAACCTATTAAATTCTCTCATAATTTTGTCGATCAGCAACTGATTATTGAATCTGATTGTCTTCAAGCTACTCAAGCTCTTGCTTATGCTTCAAACTTCACTTCATGGGATATAGTTGTTGTTGTTACAGATATCAGGAAAGATATGGAGATCAAATCCAACTTACATATTGTTTACATTCCTAGATCAGCTAATTCAGTGACAGATTGACTTTTTAAAAGTCAGGGTAGTCTTCTAATGCTAGATCAAGGTTTCTGTATTCATCCTCAGTTGTCTGTCTTGTTGAGTAAAGACTTAGACTGTACTCCTTTCCTTAATCTAATTAATTCCTTCTGGTTGTTCAAAAAAAAAACACACAAGATGATATAAATAATGAAAAAACCTTAATAGTCAACATCTATCTTCTCAATTCTTTTGATGTGATTTGAAGACAAAATGATATGAATTTATGCAGTGAAATACTAAAAAAATTCTTAATGGTGAACATCTATTTTCTCAATTTTTCTGATGTAACTAAAAAACCATGATTGAAGTTGAATCTAACAATTATCTTCACTATCCCCCACCTTTGTATTTGATACTTCATTGGACAAATTCAACCATAAAATCACAAAAAAAAAAAAAAAAAAAACTATAACATCAAACTAAGTTTAAAAATCTAGTACAAGGCTCCACAAAAACTAAGAAAAATATATTAAAATTAAAAATTATAACTTCAATTCATGTTATTTAAGAACAAAATAAGTTAAAAAGAAGAAAGTGAAAGGATTTTGGCCAAAAATAACAAAAATCATCCTAAAACCCGTTTATAAAACCACCAAAAGAGAGAGAAAAAAGAAAGAAAAATTATTTAACTATTATATTATGGTAAGATTTTGATGTATAAATATTATTTTTATATTTAAATATATACTTTTTGAAAAAAAAAATTAATAAATTAAATATAAACAAATTGAATGGTATTAAAAATTCATAAAAAGTGTTGAATTAACAACAGCTTATGTGTCCTTACATCTTGCACATCTTCCATTTTGCAAGAAAATAAAATCATTATTCCATCATCCTTGGCGTTTAAGCCATCTGGAAATCAAGCTAGTAGTTCCAAATCTAGGCTCCTTAGAGAGATCAGTGAATTATGCTAACAAACTTGCTTTCTAGAGTTAGAGGATGCATCGGCTATGGATGTTCCAGTTAAAAGATTTTAGCCAGTAGGTAAGATCTTAAGTGAAAGAAAATATTCACCACATCTTTTGAAACTCATCGTTGGCCAGGTATGGTCTTTTGTTGATAATCTACAAGTGCAAGAACTAAACTCTGCTAATGTTATTCTTATTAAGTTTGAGTCTTTGCATGACAAAAAGAGAGTTCTTGAAGAAACTCCTTGGTCGATCCATAGATAGATGTTTGTTATCAAAGAATGGAATCCAAACCAAACCTTGGAGGAAATTGATTTTAGCTGTGAAAATGTCTGGGTTCAAATTCCCAGCCTTCCACTCAACCAAATTACTAAGATAAATGCAGAAAATATTATGAAAATAATATTTGTAAGTCTGGTGAAACCAGAATAGTTGATGTTTACTGATAAAGAGTGGGATCCTATCATGAGGCTTCGAGTCAGTTTGGATCTAACTAAATCTCTCCCAATAGAAGGGGTCCAAAAAAGGACTGGATTCACTTCCAGTAAAGGTTGTCGTCTTTCTATGATCCTATCAGGAGGATTCGAGTCAGTTTGGATCTAGCTAAATCTTTCCCAATAGAAGGGGTCCAAAAAAGGACTGGATTCACTTCCAGTAAAGGCTGTCGTCTTTCTATTACTTATGTGGTTACTTTGATAATTTAACAAACTGTTGCAGGATAATGAAGACCCAAGAAGAAATTGATCAAAAAGTCAGAAACATTTAAGCTTATAGTCCATGGTTTAGAGTCATTTCTAAGAGGCAAACAAATTTCAGCTTTAAGTCTCGGAGAATTGGAGGTACAAGAGACAGAGTTCAGGCTTTGTTTACAAATGCTTTCGTTGGGGAAAGAGGATAACACTTCCAACCAAAATTGAGAGATGATAAGCGCAGTTCCTGAAGTGCACCAACCTTGTCTAACGGTGATGATGGAGGCCCCTTGCCACATGGAGAAGAGACAGTTGCTAAACTAGTTGTGCTTAGTCTTGAATAGAGAAATTCTCCAGAGAAAGAAATCCCACGTGAGGTGGTGGTAAAAGGAATTGTTAGCAAGCCCATAAGCACAAAAGGAAGCCGAAGACCTTCCGAGCCCAACAGCCCAAGTGAACTAACTCAGTCAACACCACTAGAATAAGATAGCCCTATAGAGGACAATAACCCAAATAAAAAGAGGTGTTTAGGAAGCATGGTGGAGTTCAAAGCCCATGCCTTAACTAAGGAAGCATCATTGTTGGGGTGTTTAGGAAGTAAATCTACTATTGCAGACAGGCAGAAGAAAAATTCAAAACTAAGGATATGGCTAGAAGAGCATCGCCTAGGTCTTCTTTCGCTGCTGCTGATGATAATGATGAACTCAACTCCCCTACTGCTAATGCCCCAAAAGAAAGTAATGTTCCCTACGAGGGAATGTATTCCCTCTTCCAGTCCAAACTATATTTTTTACTTTTTGTGCACGCTAACTTAACTTTATTTTCATGTTATGAGGTTAGTTAGTTAGTGGTTGTCATATCCATTTGCTCTTACTCGAGATATTTATTGTAAGAGTAAGGTGAGTGACATGCATGATTGTTGGCCATAGTATAGGGGATGTAAAGGCCTCTTTTATGCAAAACAGAGGCTTAGCTTTATGAATGAATGAACGAACATTAAAAAAATATATATTTTGTCTTTACT
Organism: Mallotus repandus; assembly: GCA_949671775.1. NCBI lineage: Eukaryota > Viridiplantae > Streptophyta > Magnoliopsida > Malpighiales > Euphorbiaceae > Mallotus > Mallotus repandus. The sequence continues at coordinate 9,919 of CATIWM010057518.1, forward strand.
TGTTTACTAAGATAGCACTCGATTATGTACGGAGTTTGAGGTGTTTAGCTATTGATTTCTACGCCTTTCTAAAACACTAACACTCTATTTGAAATGGAGGAAAATAAAAAAGAAAGGAAAATAAATGAAAAAAATAAAAAAAGAAATCATTTTTCATGTTTGGAGAAAAAAAATAAAAAGAAAAGAAAATATGCATTTATTTTTCACTTAAAATTGTCTCTTTGTGTAAAAAAAATTAATAATTAAATATAATTTAAATTTAAAATTAAAAAATTAAAATAATAATTTAAAAGTCTTTTATTTTTTTATTTATAAAAAAAGAAAATAAATAAATAAAATAATAATATTCCCATTCACATTTTGCTCCATGTTCTCTTTTCCTCAATTTTTTCCATTTCTAAATATAGTGTAACATACTAATATTTTACTCATTTCAATCAGCTAAAACAGAAAAAATATAAAAATTATAAATACATAAACCGATCAATAAAAGTTGAAGTTTTTCTTTAATTTTTCATCGATAGAACTAAAGTATTTTATTTTTTTGAACAACTAGAATTTAAGTAGTATGATTTCTCACAGGAGAAAGAGCAGAAGAAACGGGGTAGGTCACCTGTTACAAGGTGGAAGTGGGGTGTTAATTATAGAATAAGAGCTAGTAGCAGTTTCGAAAATGGATATCAACTGATATTGTCAGATAAAAGAATGACAGAATATAAAGATCATTCATACTGCATCAATTTCTTTCAAAAAAAAAAAAAAAATTCATACTGCATCAACAATATTTTTATTAATTATACAATTTTATAATTGAACAAAACATAAGTTATTATTATTATTATCGTTTTTAACTGTTTGACATAGTTTAGCATTAAATAAAGTAATAAAAACAATTCCAGATGGGAGTACACGTGTTGAATTCAAACATTCATTAGGTGTGGACAGACAGAGCCATAAAACTTAACCAAATGAATTTATCAAGTCAACCACCTTCATTATCATCATTATTAACAAATTTTCTTTCTTATCAATAATTAACTATAATATATTCTCCTTTCAAAAAAAAAAAAAAAACTATAATATATTCTAATAATAATCTCAGTGCGAATTTCTTTATTTGGTGTACGCAATAATTTATTACAGCAAAGAATCATACGCTTGGTTGACATATAAATTGACGTGAAAATATTTCTTTAAACTTAAACAATTATTCTCTTGTAGGTTTTTTCAGTTCTTAAATCGAGAATTGTTATTAAATCAAAAAATTAATTATTATTTTAAAATATTTATATATCTTAATTAGCATTTATAAAAATTATTAAATTTCTCTAAATGCATGAGATTGATAAGCAAAAAAAATTAAATGTTAATATTCGAAAAAGCACAGTAAAATATAAAATTCTGAATACTTTTACTAACAGAAAACTTTATAATTTAAAAAAAAAACCAAAAAGAAAAAAAGATTTTATTGAAATGGGTCTCCCTTCAAGTCAAATAATCATTAACATTCTATCTAACCAAGGAAAGTTTTAAACATTAGTAGAAAGTTTTGATGGGTCCTTTCTATATTCTATATATGTTTAACCAAACCCCTATGAAATTTCCCTCTATCAAAATCCAAACTTCAATATTTTGAACAAAACATTGACTTTAGCTTTGTGATTAAGGATGACCATTTCTCACGTACCCATTCTTCTCAAGTTTTTTTTCTTTTAATAACTAG
>CATIWM010057532.1:0-18777 GCA_949671775.1 Mallotus repandus
AAAATGTATTATGTGGGCGTTACATATATACATGCATATACATATATATACATGCATATATATATATATATATACATGTATATATATATATATATATATATATATATATACATATATTATGGCACTCTCTGCTTCCAGCAACGTATTAGTTTTTTTGTCGCCTATGTAGACTCTCACGCTTCTTTCTTTTTCTTCTTTCTATGTATTTTGTCTTCCCTTCAGTTACCAAAACTTAAATTTCGGGAGATGACAAAGTAAAAAGGGTGGAACTCATCGAATCCATAAGTACATCAAACGATGCTATCTAATTCTTTTCCTTCTCTCTCCTCCTCCTCCCAACTATGGCTCTGCATTTCTAAAAACCCCAACCCTAAGTATCCTAAGGAGGATGATTGTGAGGTTTTCTTCGGACCACTGCATCCTCCACCTACTGCTGCTGCTGTTGCTAATGATGATCATGGTAGTGTTATGATTAGACCGCTGCATCCTCCACCTGCTGCTGCCTCTTTTGATGACAATGATGATGATGATGGTGTTATGATCAGACCGCCACGTCCACCACCCTCACAAGATTTGGATTTTAAGTTAGAGCCCATTTGCTAACTGATTTTTGTGTGTCATTGATTCTGCCTATGCTAAGGTCTGTGTTGGATGAATGATTTATTTGGAAGCTAGAGTTTTTTTTAGCAAGCTCTCATTTTTCTATTGTTTCAAATATATGATCGGGATGGCCTTACACCAGGTGAGTTTGTGAAAGGGGACATGTACATTTGTGATTTGAAGAATATCAAGGTAAATACACAGAGAGTAGGTGATTATAAAAAAAATACTTACATTTAATTTTATGATGTAGGTGGTCAGTGCAAACAAACATGGAATACTTCTTGAAGTTGTACAAGTCCTTACTGATCTTAATCTCACCATTACTAAAGCTCACATAATTTCTGATGGTGGTTGGTTTATGAACGGTAATAATTATTTTTATTTATTTATTTATTATTTTTAATTTTAGTTTTTGTAGTTGGAGTATAACATTGATTCTGATTTTTTCTTTCTTTACCAGTTTTATTATTCGGGGTCAAGATGGAAACAAGATTATTGATGAAACAATTCTTGATTATATTTGAAAGGTGAATTCTAAGTTTGCAACTTTTTAATTTTTTTCTTTTTCTTCCTTCTATTTTTTAAGTACACTATTAGGATATGCACATATTTGATTACGTGATTTCATGTCTGTCTTTAGGGTCAAAATCATGCTTTACATCTTCTATGAGGTCTGTTGGGGTTATACTAAATAAGGACTACATTGCAATTGAGTTAACAGGAAGTAACAGACCAGGATTACTATCTAAATGAGTGTTGTACTCACTTAGCTAAAATGCAATGTGGTTAATGCAGAGGTCTGGACACAAAATATACGGGTTGCAGTTGTTATGCAGGTTATTGATGAGGAATTTGGTTCTACAATTATTGATTTGAATAGGCTTTCTGGAATTAAGTAACTTCTCTATAATATACTCAGGGGTAGTAACAAATCTAGGGGAGCAAAGACTATGGTGTGTCATGGTGTCACTCATACTGAGAGAAGGCTTTACCAAATGATGTTTGCAGATAGGGATTATGAACGAGCAGATAATGAATATGAGTGTGGAAAATTTGGACAAGAAGGGCTACTCATCGATAATGATAAGGAGCAAAGATAGACCAAAACTCCTCTTTAACACAATATGCACTTTGATAGATATGTAATAAATAGTTCTGCATGCCAGTATTGATGCTAAAGAGCCTGGAGCTATTTAGGTTTGCTAACTAACCTTCTATGTTCACGGTAATGCATTAAACCGTGAATTTAATAGTATAATTAAATCGCGTAGTTTATATTGTAGATTTTTTTGTAGGAATACTATATTACACATATTGACAGATCCCCTGTGAAATAAGATGCTAAAAGGATGAGGGTAATACAATGTCTTGAAGCATCTATTAAGAGAGGAGTATTTGAGGTATGTGCATTATCATATATTTTTTAAATGCATTATTACTAAATCTAACTGATGCATTTACAAAAATTATTAGAGTGTGATTTTGTTGAACCATAAGATAGTAGTTATAAGTAGTTGTTTGTGATTCATGGGTATTCTTTTATTCTTAATGGATTATCGTGCTACATCATAAATAAGAAATTAGAGAAGTTGTTTTCCCCATTTAGAGTTGTAAAAGAAGGTAATCTTCGGTCGTTATTAATTTATTGAATTTGTTTTCCCCATTTGGAGTTATTTTCATCAGTTTTATAGTAGCTGCTGCTGTAAAATTGACTACGAATAGAAAATATTATAATGAAAGCTCTTACATCGATTTCTTAATTATTTCTATGCATGTTAACTCTACTTTGCATTCCTTTGAACTTCTATCAAGTGTTGCTCACCTAACCGTTAATAACATTTCCCTGCTTATATCCATCTCTCTTTAGAACTGAGAACAACAGGTGCGTTATTAGTCTGGGGCATAACTGAACTCATGGTTGCTATTATTAGAACATTTTTCTTGTGCATCTTGGTGTTCAATCTATTTATATAGTTTTGTTTATAAACAACATTTTATCTTCGCAGGTGATTCATCTTTTTATTACATGTTAATTATATTTGTCGTCTACTGGAATTAAAGCTTCTAACAAATGGTTTTAAGTAGCTAAAAGTTAGCGATTTGGTTGTGTACATCACTTGCAGGTGTGTTCCATATCCAAAAGCAACACTTTAGAAAAATACATGCTATAATCATTTCATTCTAAATTTACCTTTTTGATTAACAGTTTGACAATTTCTTAGAATGAAGATGTGGCACAACAATTTTTGAAGGAAAATCAATCTACTGGTAGGGTTTTGGGTTCTTTGAACATGATGAATGATTGTCACAACATTAATTTACTAACCTATGTGATTTTTTTGAAAAAAAAAATTCATGATTGAATTTTCAAGGTTGTTCATACCAATTAAAAGTCATTTTACCACTTATAGTTCCATAAAAGGGAAGTTGGATTCATGCTATACCTTAAGACATTTTTTTCCTTTATAATGCCAATGTGTGTATTTATGTGCTATTAGAAATTATTAGCAATTAACATTGCTTCTATAAGTTCCGTGCTTTGTCATACAGTAGCTGCTCCATTTTTTTTTTTTATTATTGGTGATTCATGATGGTGTTTTTTCTTTTTAATTCACACATGAAGGGAAGAGATGGATCTTAATGATCTTAACAAGGATTGGGATGTTGAACTTCTTAAAGATAAGAACAATACACACACATGTATATTGGTATAATTATTATATATAAGTATAATTAAACGATCGTAAAATTTAAAATTTTTGCTCAAATATCGTGTACCATAATATTTTACCTTATTTATATCACTTGGGCTCGAGCTAAATTTTAAATTATTTATAATTTCATTTGATTTTTTTAAGATCAGTTATTTGGATTCAAGATTGAGTTTGTTTATTTAGATTCAAATTATTCAAAATTTAACTCGATTATATTTCTAGACAGGAATAACACATCCTTAATTTGTTTTATACTTGAATAAATGCATATAAAATATATTACACGTTTATAAATTACACATGATTATATTTTTTTTTACATGTTAACAATTCTTTAAATTGAGTTTTTATTTTTACACGAATCATCTTATTGACTTTTAATAAATGTCAATCATCTAACAATAACTTCAAAAAATTTGAATATATAATCAATAATTTTATGCATTATCATATTATTTAATAACTAGGAAAATGTCTGCACCTTGTGCGGATGAATTTACCATGTCACATTTCTTTCTTTATTTCACTTCTTCTATATATTAGAATAATTATTGTATTTATTTATTTTTTTGGCCTTAGATTGTTGTTTTGGCTAGAGATTTATTATACAATAGCAAATTTAGGTTCTTGATGCCATGTTCCATGTCTTTGTTTGTTTTATTTTCTCTTCTATATATATACAAACTATGGTAAACTTTAAATTTTTTTAATGTATGTTACAGCTGAAGCAGCCAATGGAAATGAAGAGATAATCTTTAACATGATTTTATTTAGTTTGCTAAGTTTATGTGATTCAATAAGTGTAAACAAGGATTTATAGTTCTATTATCTTGACAAATTATCTTGATTTATTTTGACTAATCTTTTTATGAATTTGCTTAGCTGATTGGTGTTTGGTAGCCTAAAAAAACGTTGCGGCACCTCTTTCATAAAGCTTAGAAAACCTACGAGGTCTCTAATGCCTTATCTGAATTAATACACAATTATAATAGAGCTTTATTTTCCTGCTATTGTTTCATGTGTTGTCAATGTTGAATATTTAACATGAGTAGAGTTTATTTTGAAAAAATTCACATGGTTCATTCTCAGACTTTTTTATGATTCGCAATGAGTTTAATACAACTTAGTCGGTGAATGAACTCAGGCTTAGTTGAAACAGTTTTTTCCTATATTTGCTGAAAGGTATTGTAAAGGAGTCATTTTTATTTGGATATGACATTATAATATTGAGCTCAAAATTTGTTGTAATGGTAGAAAACACCATATTATCTTTATTTTTTGTGGTCATGCAACGACCTTGCTATGTCTTCTCCCCTATTAGAAAGGGTGCTAAAGATGCATTGCAGAGTTTGAGTGGGACAACAATTGGCAAGCAAATGGTCCCCTTTCTTAGGGTTGCAATCTATCATAAAAGCGGTAAATTTAATGGAATGCACATTCTGCACTATTATTTCTACCTTTACATAGTTTTGGCCACAAATTTAGCAAAGTTGTCGATTTCAGGACTGTACTTTCTCTTCTTTTTTTGTCAAATTAATTTTCTGATGTTCTTTTTGGTCAAACTTTCTTTGCTTCCCTCATGTTTAATGTGGATTAGAAAGTAGAAATTTTATGACTGTTGAAGAAGGTTATCTTATGCTAAAACTAATTAGGGCCTGCAATTTTTTCATACCAAAATTTCTCCTCAATGTTGATTTTTATTATGGATATTAGACATATGTTGAACTATTTAAATAAACATATAATTCAATAGGATTGCAGCCCTTTTCCCAAATGATTGCATGAAATGTTTCATTTCTAGCATAATCTTTAGGTGGGTAGTTGAAAGGAAGTAGTGAAGAATACTTATAGAGTATAGGCAAAAGTAGGGGTGTAAATAAACAATGCAGCTCACGAGTCACTCAAATCTCAGCTCGTTAAAAGCTCGTTTGTTAAGTTAAATAAGCAAAGCCCAAACATGATTTTGAAGATAAATGAACAGAGTTCAAACATCTTATCAATAGTTGAGACCCAATTAGGAGACGTTTCAGCTTATATTCCTACTAATGTAATTTCCATCACAGATGGACAAATATTCTTATCCGTCAATTTATTCAATGCTGGATAATGCTACACAAATTTATAATTATTAAGTTTAGTTTAGATTACTACAAAAATTACTACTAAGTATTAATTGTATTAAAAATTTAACTTATTAATTTATTAACTATAAGATTACTAAATACTAAGTATCAATTAACTTTAAAATTAAGAACTACTATGATAACCAACTATAGGATTACTATAAGGTTACTAAATATAATATTAGATTACTAATCACTGGTATAAGATTAACTATTAACTATAATATTAATTAATAGTAACTATTAACCATAAGAATACTACAAAGTTACTAACTATAATATTAGGGGTTTATTGCATCAATGGTACCATAATTTTGCCCTATGTTTCAATATGGTACCAAATTTTTAATTTTTTTCTTTTCAGTTACTAAAGTTCTATTTTTTTTACATGTTAAAGTACCTCGAACATATCCAATTAAATTTAGCATATGTGGCAGCCGGAATAAGTATATTTTTAGTATATTCGCCATGTAAGCATCCCATTAAGCAGTCTAATAATCTTGTGGGCTCCATAAAATAAAATTTGCTAAATTTTTTTTATGGGGCCCATAAGCAAATTTTGTTTTATGAGGCCAACAAGATGATTATACTATTTAATGGGATGCTTACATGACAAATATACTAAAAATATGTTTATTTTAGCTGCCACGTATGCTAAATTTGATCAGATATGTTTAACGTACTTTAATTTGAAAAAAATAGAACTTTAGTAATTGAAAAGAAAAAAATTAAAAATCTGGTACCATTTTGAAACATGAGGCAAAATTATGGTACCCAGTGTGCAATAAACCTATAATATTAGACTACTAATTATTAGATATTAGTTATAGCTAAAATGCTTAGTATAATATTAAGTAAATACCCTCTCTAAATAATTTTAATATTATGAAGTAATCTAATATTATTAGAAAGCAAATTGGTATTACCATATATACTAATTTAGTATGAACCTATTAACTATAAGATTACTAAATACTAAGTGTCAATTAAGTATCGTTTAGAGAGCTCATGAACAAGCTCATTTAGTATTAGTTAAATATAATTCAATGATATATTATTATTAAGTAATTAAATAAATATAGTTTTATTTAGTAAACAAGTAATATATTATACTAATAAGTAAATATAATGTTAATTTAAATTAGAATTAAGTGATAAAATTATATATAATAAAATTATGTAGTACATCAATATTGTTAATTTAGTATTCAATATAATAAAATAATAAAAATTGGCTATATATTAATTAAATATTATAAAATACTAAACTAATGTTAATTAAACATAAATATTATAAAAAATTAATATCCATTGTAAATGTTTAGTATCAATTGTATTGATTAATGAATAGCATTACAACAAATATATAACAGATGTATATCAAATGATAAGAGTTAAACTAAGATAAATACAAGTAGTTGAATAAGTTACATAAACTCTATCTTATCAGCCCCCCTCAAACCCATGGTCGGAACGAAGGTTAAGCAGATTGCAAAGAGTGAGGAACTGATATGTAGACAAGGTTTTGGTGAAGAGACCGACCACTTGATCATTTGCCGATGTGAACTAAATTTTTAGCAATCCAAATTGAACTTGTTCACGGACAAAATGATAATCCAACTTAATGTGTTTGGTGCGTGCATGGAAGACTGGATTGGCATTGAGGTAGATGGCACCAAGATTGTCACAATGAAGATTAGTAAAAGGAATTGGATACCTAAGCTCATGCAATAAACCTTGAAGCCATATAATTTCTAAAGTAGCATTAGCAATCGCCTTATACTCACTTTCAGTTGAGTTTCTAGACACAGTGGGTTGTTTCATAGTAACCCATGAAACAAGAGAGTGACCAAGAAAAATGGCATAACCGTTTGTGGAGCGTCAATCATCATGGTCACCACCCTAATCACTGTCAGTGAAACAATGTAAAGATGGAGTGCTAGTGTGAGAGAAGAAGATACCATGAGATGTAGTGCCTTTGATGTAACGCGTGAGACATTTAAAGGCTTGCCAATGAGTGTCCATCGGATTGTGCATAAATTGGCAAAGGTGGATGACACTATAGGTAATGTCTGGTCTTGTTATTTTTGCATACTGATGAGCACTAAGAATTTGACAGTATATTTGCCCATTAGAGATGGGAGAGCCAGTGAGTTTTGTCAATTTTTGTGAGATCGTCATTGGTGTGGGACAGGACTTGGAATTGTGCATGCCACGACGCTGAAGTAAGTCTTGTAAGTAGCGATGTTAATATAGTAAATGCCATCAGGATGTCGTTTGAGTTTAAGGTTGAGGAAGTAATGGAGATCACCCAAATCCCAAATTGGAAATTCTTTTTGAAGAAAAGTGACAACTCTTTGAAGAAGAGAAGAGCTAGAACTTGTGACAATAATGTCATCTACATAAACCAAAAGAAAAACAACATCAGTACCATGTTTCAAAATAAATAAGTCTTTTGAGTTTACTAAGTCATTATTTTTAATGGCAAAAAATTTTGAAAAACAAGTCTTAAACTTTTTAATATTTAGATAATAAGAAAATTAGAGGTTACAAATGATTAATTATAGGCCATCAATCATTAATTAGAGCTACAAATGATTAATTTATTAGCAATTGATAAATGACCAATAATCATTTATATTTAATTAATTATCTATAATAGGTTTCTATAATTAATTTTTTCTTTTCATATTCAATTAGTTTATATTTTTTTCATTTTCTATCGTCATAAACTACACTTCAAGTCTCTTGAGTTAATAAGTCATTATTTTTAACGAAAAAAATTAAAAAAATAAATTATGAACTTTTTAATATTTAGGCAACATCTTATGTATAACTAATTGCTTATATTAAAGTTTGTTTCATTTATCTATTTTGCAGAAATAACATAAAACTAGCCCATAAATCATAAGAAATAAATTGAGTTAGAATAGAATCAAGCTTGAAAACCCATGTCGATGAACACATCAAATAGAGAAAAGGAAACCAAAATATTATTAATTATCGATCTTTTCATAATGAAAGGGGTAACAGGTAGAATGAAACAAATAATAAAAAGGTTATATTATCTGATCTTCTATCTTTTTGGATTCTAATTTATTACATTGATGTTGTATTCCCTTAAGGTGATAATCATTTATGTTGAATTTGATTGACCTGTATAAGATACGCAAGGGTAATATTAAGATATAATAAGTATGTATAAGAAATATGATGCTAATAAAACTAGAGGAACAAATTCTTCATCCCTTAAAATCAAAATAGCTGGAGTTTAATTGAATAAGTAAATTTAATCACATGCATTGTCCCTTAACAATACATGATCTTGAAACAATATAATATATTTAATTATGATAGAATTTGTGCAAGTATTTAAGTCAAATGGGCATAATATGAAATAATTTGGCATTTGCAATATAATTGATTGTATTTGAACTTTTATAACATTTTTATTTTGAAATTAGAAGTTAATTTCCTGTTCCATTATTTTACCAAAAAATGTATCTTGCTTAATCTTTTTAATTTGATTACATGATAGATTTCATTTACATTAAGAAATAATTTTATTTATATGTAATAAAATATATGTTTTTTTTAAAGATATAACTAGTGTTATTAAATTATTATTTTTATTGATAGTCTAAAAGTTCAATCAACTTCCTACTATTATATTTTCTATTTTTTGTAATTTATTCATTTAATGATTTTATATTTTATAATAAATATTTTAAAAATATAATTTCACTCACGCAAAGCGACTTGATGTGTAGCCATGCGAACTCACCCCAATTACAACAAACACAATTATTGTGGCAAAGCGTTGTGATTTCTTAAGAGTGACATGAAAATATTAAATATAAGCATATCTTCCTCCTTTATCATCTTCTTCATTAACTCTTTGAAAATGATTCATTTTATAAAGACAATGTAAAGATCAAAGCTAAAATATGGTTGTGTTTTGGATTTCAGTGCTACAGCTAAGTCTCTTTATGCATATTTACAATTAATTTTTAGGGAAATACACTTTTTGCAAGAAGTTGAAGATGTGCTGAAATTTGGTTAGGATGTTATTGACTTATTGGACAAGAGATGAACCACAAATGACCTTTTTAATTGGTAAAATTAATTTATAACAAATGGACCCAAGCTCAAATTTATGTTGCTTATAATAGTATTTTGTTAGTATGAGCTTAATTAACTTATATCAAAGTTGGAAAAATCAAACCTCTAATTGTAAAGAGAACCATTCATGTGGACCTTAGAATAAAATAAAATATAAAACACTATATACTAATAATTAAAACCATTAACTTATTCATACTTAACTTTTTTAATATTACAACCTTTCAGCTCAAACATCTTCATGACATTTTTTCCTATATTTTATTTTAACTGGGTCCATTCTCAAACTATTTAAAACTTAAGCTTAATAATTTTTGCATCAATCAAATAATTAACATAGACATCACTTAAATTGAACTCTTCCTCTTCTTTAATATATAAAGTTTGTACGAAGCCATCACAATCAACTCTGCAAAATTTCATCCATGATCCAATTGTGATTCTTCTCCTACTAATCATAGAAAGTAAGGCAACCCTGTAATTTTGCAAAACCATATGTGCTCTTGAAAGAGAAAATAAAGCAATTTCAAAATTATAAATTGAATGGATCCTTTTAGATAGAAGACTATCCTCCAACAAATACAAACCTCGATTCATATCATCATAATTAAAGTATGAATTGGTGCCAAGCATAATTATTGCATTATAGTTTCTAATATCGACCATAGATTGTAGGAAAAGTCTACCCCCATCATTTAGAAATGGAACTCTTTCTTTTAAACTCTAAACATTAAAATGTTTGAGGACAAATATGTTATTTGCCATAACATGAAATGATTTGCATCTAAATTAAGAAAAAAAGGAAATCAGAGAAAATCAACAAAAACGTAAACGCTTAAAAATGAAACTTAGAATTAAGAAAAAAAAACTCATACAAGCATCATATTGAATAAATTTGCAGGATTTTGATGGGTAATTTTCACTCATGGCACCCAATATTTAGACCTACTACCATTGTGGTGCCCAACTTTCAATTTGTGACTTAAAACCTACCAACCTTTGTATCCATTACCAATAAAGTGTCTAGAGTGATTTTTCGGCTGGTGAGGATGGCACAACGCATTCATGGTTGATGATATATGTCTTAATGAGACATATCATTCTATTAGGACACATGGCAACATGTCATGCTGTGTGGATAATTTTCAATTTATATTTTTCTTTTCAACTTTCTCTTTATTTCTTATTCTTTCCTTCATTTTTCCATCATCCAAACACTTTAATTCAACAAAAAAAAAAAACTTAAAAATTAGAATTAAATATACATTCAATTAATCTAAACAATCCATTTGATTATTTTCTAATCAAACTTTTTTATTCTTTATCACAAATTTTTTCATTCCAATAAGAAAAAGAAGAAGATCTTAGATCTCCACACTCACAAACCGAAAAGAAGCCAACATTGAAGAAGATCTTAGATATCAAATCTTCACAATGGTAACTCTTATTATTAAATAAAAATCACTAGGAAAGAAGCTGACACTGCTACTGTTCTCAATGACATCACCTCCTTCTTAACCAACATTGCTACTCTCCCTCGCAAAGCTGCCATTCCTTATCGAGATCACATTATTGTTGCTTCTATTTTTGGTAGCGTTGTTCCTTAGCAAGATCGATGTATAGCTCCCCTTTCAAGCAATGTCGTTGCTACTTCTCCTCCTCGTACGATGCAGCAATCGATCCTCCAGCCAGCGTTGAAGTCAGATGGGATCGCCAAGCAGCTGCTATCCACATCATTGCTATAAATGATATTGGTGTTGTATCCACTATTATCTCAACTTGCCTACAAACAAGCCACCGTTATGTCTAAATTTAGATTGGTGATAGTAGTATATCAATGATGACAATAGCTTCTTCAAGTGGTTTGGCATCAGCTGTGGCGATAGACGGTGATAGTGGTGGCAGTAGGCAACATTTAGATTTGTAAAAATTCAGATATGCAAAAAGAAAATGTATAAGAAAAACAGAGAAAGGGAAAATGAGTAAAAAGAAGGTAAGGAGAGAGAATAAAGAGTGTGGAAAAAAAAAAGAAAAAGAAGAAGGTTTTCACCAACCAAATGAAATTACAAGAATTTTTTTATATAAATGAGGGTGTTTGGTTAGTGAGAAAGTATGAGAAAGTAAAGGAAAATTTGTGAAAAAAAAGGAAAAAGAAGATAAATTTAATTCTAAAAAATTGAAAGAGGAGGGAAAATAAGTGGTGTCATATGTCCTATTTAATTTAGTTTAAAAGGTTTAAAAAAGTGATATGGCATCTGTTGTGGACATACATGGCGCCTTGTCACCAAGTACATTGACACATCACAGTTTGTAAGACTAGTGTGGTACTTTCTGCTCTACATCAGCCTCCACATCATCAACACATCAACCTCATCAGTCAAAAATTATGTCTGGACACTTTATTAATAATTAAACTAAAGGTTAAAAAGTTTTATATTACAATTTGAAAGTTAGATACCACAGTGATATAAAGGCCAAAAGCTGGGTACCATGAGTGAAAATTACTCAAATTTTGAACTATTAAAATAAGAAAAATTTCAATCCATATATCATTTGGAAGAAAATTCCAACAGATATTTCTAGAACCACATGCATTTTTTTTAATTTTCAAATAAAAAGATAAAGTCATAGTTGCTAAATGATAGAGAATAATGGATATATAGAATAATGAAAATAAAACCTATCCCTTATTTATAATGCAAGTATCATTTTTAGGAATAAAGTCTGATTTGACCCTTTACCTTTTTGTAAAAGTTCAGTTTTCCTTGAAATGACCTTTTTTGACAATTCAACACAATCTATATTCTATCATTCCCTTCAGCATGTAAAACACGTGTTGGTTAACAATTAAAAAATAATAATAAATAACATAAAGCTAAAAAAGATTTTAACATCTCATTCTCTATGATAAATCCCTAATTTTTATTTCTCGCTTCCTAATTTCTCTCATAAGCACTCTTGGTTCTTTCAAGATGTTGTCCTCTCATTGAATGGCTAGCTTGCTCTCTTTGGTTCATCGAATGGTGAACACTATTTATGAGATCTTTTTGCTAGTGTCTCCTCTCTCTTTTTGTTAAAGATTTTATCTTTTTTGTTTTTATCAATTGCTCAATAAAAAAGAAAGAATAAACAACAACTATTCTGCTAATTTGTGGAACCAGTGACTTGCCAATGTGAGGCTAACCAATTTTATCAATTGTTCTTCAAAGACCGCAACTTTCACAATTTTGTTTCAATGTTAAGGTCTTTGAGATGAATGGGAAGAAGCAGGACCTTATTCTATTTGAAATTGAAGAGTAGGCCATTAAAGCCCTCGTGTGCAAGCACGCCATCTTAATTGTTGGGTCAATTATCCATATTTCCTTCTTTCAACTACAATCAATTAAAGAATCATAAAAAGTATAAATGTGGGGGTAAGGATTTGCAGTGGAAAAATAAGCTTTTAAGGAATTATACTCAGCAAAGGATAATTTAAATGTGTTGGTGATGTTGGTTTGCATTGCTTTTGATTCTTGTACAGTTGATTTCTTTAATATTGATGATCGATATTGTTGTTTCATAGTTATCATCCTTTTCTCTCTGGTACTTCTAGTAATTGTGTCTTAGGTTGGTTCAATATGAGAATTTTGAGTAGATTCCTTATTTTGCAGCATAAGTGAAAATGCGTAATTTTACAGAGTAGGAAGGAAGATGCCAGTGAGAATGTATCATCCCTAATTTTAATTGAGCTTTTATATCATTTGTGTATATTTTCCCTTATAATTTGGGCTAATCAATTGGGTGTTTTCTGATATTTTCCTAATCCAAAATCCCAACTTTTGTTTTATCTTTTGCTTAGATGAGATGAGAGCTACTTTTGCGCTTCTTTTATACTTTTTTGTTGTTCTTTTTCATCCTCCGCCTCTCCTCTCCTCTCTCCCTCTCTCCCTCTCTCCCTCTCTATGCTGCGAGTGCTCTCTATTTGTCATGTAGGTTTTTTTTTTGTCATTTTCTTCAGTAAGAAAAAGTTAACCTAGTAAATGATTGGAACGAAGTAATAACATGTCTTTTAAACAGTTTATTCATTTTCATGATTGCATGGACTGTTATTTATCTTGTAATCAGTTTCTTCATTTTCATGTGCTGGAATGTGGACATGGCTATAGCAGTTTAACACTACAATCTCTAAAAAATTTGGATTATAGTTGTGTTTAAGCCTTGATGTATATTTGCACTACTATGTGCTGAAAATGGCCTTTGGGATTATGTAAATTACAGAATCATAGCTACCACTACTTTTATTTTCATTTAACTATCATTTTATTGTGTTTATTCTACTAATTTGATGATAATATTTATATTAACTATTTTTAATCCAGTTCACGTATTGGTGTATTGCACGCTCCATTAAAAGATAGTGGGTTTAAATTACCCAGTTTGGGCAGGTATTGGGCTAAATTGCCAAAAAGGTTATTTTAGGGAAAATTGAACTTTTATGAAAAGTTAAAGGGCCAAATTGAACTTTATTCTTGTTTTTTACAATGTCTTTTTGAAAATGCCCTCTGGTGAATAGGGATATCGAATAAAAATCAAATGCTTAAAAACAAATAAGCAAAAATTGAAAGAATGTTAGAAGGAAGAATGATGAGCACAAGAATTTAAAAAGGTCAGATTCTCAACAATCCTACATCTCCACCTAACTTATCCCCAAGTTAGGATTTTTAATCACCCACAATCTTATTCACAAGATTGAGATTACACAAGAGTTTAAGGCTTACTCTTATAACCTTACAAACTAGAGTTTCTAGGCTCACTTTAAAACCAAATCCCAAGTGTCTTAATCATTAAACACTTAAACCAATTCCTTTAGAATATAATCTCGCTTCCCGTTTTTCTTAAACCCAAAAATACAAGAACAAGAATCTATATTCTAAATGCTCACCAACTCTCATAAGAGTTTATACAATAATAGAATGAGTTTAAAGAAAAATAAGAGATTGATTGAATGCTTTTGAAGTATATAATGAATAATCAAGTTTCTTAACATCTAAATGATCTTCAGAGGTTATATTTATACTTAAGCAATTCAATTATAGTTGTTGGAAACAATAATTTCATTTCCAACAAATTCAATCACCATTTGAATATTTTTTAGACTTTTGAGCTGTGATAACATTAATCCTGGTCGGGATTTCTTCAGTCCTAGTCGGGACGACGTTCGGGATTTGTTCTGGACAAAGAATTGAAGAACGAAGCAAATGAGTATCGATCGTACAGGTTGATCCCGGGCAGGACTGCATTTATCCCGGTCGGGATTTGTAGTCCCGATCCCTGTCGGGACCAAAGCTCGGGATTTGTTCTGCCATTTTTGGAAATTTTGGCAAAACTTGTCCCGATCTATCTTTATTTGTCCTAGTCGTGACCGTGCTCGTGACTAAGGTCCAGACTTGATTTTCTTTGATATTTTTGCTCCATTTTGATTTCTAAATAAGCCCTAGCTTATACACACTTAAACAAACATATTAAATGCTCAAAATTAAGTTTGTTAAGATCAAAATCAAGATTGATTATTGCTAAGGTCAACAATCTCCCCCTTTC
Source organism: Mallotus repandus (assembly GCA_949671775.1). Lineage (NCBI taxonomy): Eukaryota > Viridiplantae > Streptophyta > Magnoliopsida > Malpighiales > Euphorbiaceae > Mallotus > Mallotus repandus. Next base: position 15,140 of record CATIWM010057532.1, read on the forward strand.
TGATTTTGACAAACTTATTTTGAGTTTAAGAGGATAATAAAAATTGAAGTGTGTGTTCATTAAAACATTATCTTCTTTAGAAATAATAACATTAAATACTTGACATAAAATAAGAAACATAAACATGATAGACGATAAGTTTTGCATGATAATGCATCACAAAAATAGCACATATGACATTTTAAAGACCAAGAACTAAAACAATGAAAACATGAAAGTTCAACTTTCTAAAAAAAAAAATATTTCTCCCCCTTTGTAAAAGACTAAATGAAATTAACAAGTAAGCAAAACAAGGCTTAGCATTAAAACATGATAACATGATCATTAATTATCACACTACTAGCCACATTTATAAAGCAAATAACAAGGAAATAAATAATAATAAAAAAGAATTATAATGCATGTAAGACAAATAAACTAAAATATTTCTCCCCCGTTGTTAAAATAAAAAAGAAATAATAAAAATAAAATTTCATTAATAAAAAGCATAGGAATACAATGATATTTAAAATATCAATTGTAAACAAGACACACACATTATAAACCAAAAAGCTACAAAAGATAAACAAAATTAAGACATAAACTAACATCTCACAGTAGCAAAAACCAAAAATAAACGGAAAATAAACCAAACATAAACTGACGAGAAAACAAAGAAAAGGATATAAAAAGAAGCTAGTCTTGTTAAGGAGGAGGAGAAGAATTAGTAGAGGGAACATATGAGCAAGAATAGCCTTGTTGCTCACAGAGATAGTGGACATCATGTTGAAGATGAGTGATGCTTGCATCCATTTGGTTAAAGTGTGCATTGAAATTTCTTTCCATTAAGCTCATTTGGTCAAACATTTGTCCAACCCTTTGTGGTTCATCTCCAAATGCTTGAGCTCCTTGTGAAGTACCCTTTTGCCTTGATCTTTTTCTTTGAGGAGGAACTTAAGGTTCTTGTTCTTCTCCTTATTCTTTAAAAGCATCAATTTCTTGAAAAAGAGCATCAATATGTTCACTTACACCAATATCATGCTTCCAAACCCAATTTTCTTTTAAATTGTTTGGAATTTTTTTATGAAGGTTTCATCAAGAAGAATAGGATTTGTAGGGTGCAAAAGGTTAAGATCAATTTGGTAGAATTTTGCTAATTTTGTGACAATTCCACCAACGCAAATAGCACCAGTGTTAATATCATTAATTAGCCACAAATGCCATTAAACAAAACATCCTAAGGCTATGGGTTCTTTGTGCACCATGCAATAGAGGATGAGAAGGTCATCTTGAGAGAGGGTTTCATTTAAAAGAGCTCTACCATTAATGGAACAGGTAAGAAAATGGTGTACATACCATAGAGCCTTAGATTTGAGATGAGAAGCTTTTGTGTGGCCGGCAGAGAAATTTGGGGGATTAGGAGCAAAAATTTCAAGCCAAAAGTTGAAATCACTCCAATTAGGTTTGACTTGAACATAAACTTCTAGAGTGAAACCAAAAAGATAATCAAACTCTTGGCTTTTCATAAAGCGATCTCTCCCTCCTAATTTAAAACGCATGGGGAAATATGGATTGTCTTCATCAAACTTGCCGGATCGAAGGGTGAATAAAGAAAGAAATTCCACAATCAAGGATTGATAGGAAGGTAGAGGGGTGAAAACATAATCAAATAAACTAACACAAGTTAAAAGTTCTTTCACCTCTTCATAATATCCAAGGTTTTTAAGAGTCTTTTCATGCATAAATCTTGGAGGAATTTAGCTTCTCTTTTGAAGTAGAGAGACTCTTTTCTTGAATTCTTAAGTGGAATATGAAAAAGGTGAGTGAGTTCTCCTTGGTTTCTTGGATGAGGTTTCTTGAGAAGTAGTTTAAAGAGGAAGATTGATTGCCTTCTTGGGAGCCATTGATGAGCAAAGAAAATTTCTATGCAAGAGCTAATGAGGAGAAGAAATATGTGTAGAAAATAGGAAAAGAAAATAGTGTGCTGAGAGGAGAAAATAAGAGAGTACTTATAGACAAGGATTAGGGTTAGAATATATTCAAAATTTAAATTTGAATGGAAAAGGAACATCAAAATTCTTTCCTGATTGTGATTGGAGAGTCAAAGAGGCAAGAATTGCATAAATCCTTATACTGTTAGGATGCAAATCTCAGGCGGGACATGCATTGGTCCCGGTCGGGATTGCATGTCCTGAGCTTGGTCCCGGGAGGGAGCCAGACCGGGATTTGTTCTGCCTTTTTTGATAAGAGATGCAGAATTGCATCTCGAGTGGGACTAGAATGGTCCTGGGCGAGACTATATCCCAGATACACCCCTGAACTTTCAAATAACTCGCAATTAAGTCCAGATTTTAGTGCAATTAAGTCCTTCCGAATTAATGCACTTTTAATTTGAATTTAATTGAAGTTTTTGAGGGACAGTAAATGAGAATTTTAAAATTTCTCATTTAATAGAGAATGAGGAAGAATTAATTTGAAATAAAAGAAAGCTTTTAAAGAGGGAGTTATAAATTTGAATATAAATTTTTGTAATATAATAATTAATTAATTAAAAAATTTAAATAGTTTTGAAAAAGAAAAACACATATAACATATATAAATGCGTGACAATAAAAATTTTAAAAAAAATTAATTTATTTGAAATGAGTTCAATAATCAAGTAAGATCAAAATCAAAACTGTCATCAAATAGACTTAAACATAAACTAGTAGTTCAAAGCTAAGAAAGGAAAAATAAACTAAAAATAAACAAAACTGAAACTGCTGAAAAGATAAACAAAAAAATATAAACAAAAATAATGCATGGCATCAAGAAGCATTTAAAGCAATTGATAACCACAACATGATTTCACATGAAAGAGTGAAGACCAACCATCAATTTAGTAATTAAAAGATATAATTAAAAGATGCTAGAGCCATCAATCATGCAAATATCATGTTTAATGAAATTTAATCTCTCTTCATTGAGAGGTTTGGTGAATATATCTGCAAGTTGATTATTTATATCAACAAATTCAAGTGAGATATCACAATTTTGAACATGATCTCATAAGAAATGATGTCTAATGTCTATATGCTTGGTTCTAGAATGCTGAATGGGATTCTTGCTAAGGATTATAGAACTTGTTGTAGACGACGGGGTTCAGCGCGCGCCCAAGTTTATTGCAACCGCGACACTGTTTGAGCTCAGGGCTCTAGGGAACACACTAACCACTGTCACAAAGACATGGCATGGAGATGAGGAGTCGCCACCCAGGGTAATAACTGGGACAAATTGAAAGTGGTGGTAACTCGATTCTCTAATACAAACTAGCACCACAACCAAGAGTTCTGGATACGGAATACCAACTTCTTTTAGTCTTGTGTTCATTTAGATTTATTTTATTAATTACTATTTTATTCCCTAATTACATGCAATTTCATTAAACCCTAATTTAAACATCCATCTAACCCTAAGACAACCAATCCATGAAAAAGCACGTAAAAATGCATTCAAAGCATAAATTCCCTAAATATAAACTACATTTGATTTTAGTTTAAGTTAACTAAATCTACATATTTTATTTACAAGTGAAATGGAACTAAAAATGGGCCTACATTTTGATAATTAGTGAGCCTAAATCTATTTATTTTAATTCTAAAGAAAGTGGGCCTAAGTCT